>PYDT01000843.1:0-32985 GCA_004837865.1 Musa balbisiana
TTATCCCAGTGCAACTTGGGTGTCGCCTGATCAACAAAAAACTTGGTTTATTATTCTGCCTGATTTAACTCGACGATTCTGTCCCCGGAGAAGGAGAGGCAAAAGGATAAGCTATCGATACTTATTTTTAGCACTTGTAGTTCTATAAGACAGCCAATTTTTTTTAAAGAAAGTAAATTTTTTCTCAACAAACGGGCTTTGGGGTGTGGCCCACAAACCGGTACAATAGGGAGGAAGTAAGCTTATTATTAATATGATATGATTTTAATATGATTATGGATTGTTCGAGACATTTATTTTTATAAGGAGAATAAATAAAAGTAGAATTAAATAAAAGAGTTATAAAATAGAAACTAAATAGTGAAAGTAAATTCTGGGATTCAAAACGTACGAAAGTAGAGGTCGGAAATCTTGGTATCCAAAAGGTCTAAAGGGAACTCCATTTTTGCTACGAGGATTGAAGTAAGAGATTGTACGAAAGATATCAAGAATTCTAATTCTCTACACTACCACCGTTGTGTCATGCTCTGTCTGGAATTCGAGTTGGCTAGGCTGATGGCTGAAATCAATGTAGAAGTTGTGGAAAGGACTGAGATACTTTGTATCCAGGACTCACGAGAGTCTCTGAGTACTCAAACATTCAATCGGATAGGTGGTCGGATCGTATGGAGTTAAGAGTAAAAGTAAAAGTTGAAGACAAAAAAATTTCTTTGCCCGTGAGGATAGGGGGATTACGAAAAAAAGAAAGAATGTATGTAATAATGGTGATGGTGTCTCCCAATCTTCACAAAAAAAACAGTAAGCTTAGATCAAATAGGAATAGAGGATCTGATAGATAGTTAGCTATCTGGATTTCTATTTTGAGTCGTTTGCTTATGAAAAGGGTAACAACATAGGTCTTCGTAATCCTACATGTGCCATGGGATAGGAGTATCCTGTGCATTTCATTTTCCGAGAACAAGGTGTGTGTATGTATTTATGCTTAAGTGTCTTCCCGATTCTACCAGAAATCTTATAATCTTGTTACGAGTAGTTTAATGGATGGTCATCAATTAGCCTAAGTTAATCAGAATTCCATTTTGACTCTGTGCCATTGATTCCACTATGATTATTGAGCAATAATGGAAAATCCTGCATGAGATAGGAGGGGACAATTTATATGGATATTAGAGGCTCGATTGGGCTGCTTTAAGTAGTACTTTACATTTTCCCTCTCACTGTAGTATGGGGTAAGGAGTGGACTCTAGGGGTACTACTAACGAGTAATCGATTGAGTAATGAATTCTATCAATGGTTTAATTTGATCGTTTTGCAAAGCTTTAAAAAAGAATGTCTCCTGTTCAAATTATACTGAAATTACAGTAATGAATAGAAAATACAAGAATGAATAATAACCATTCGATCAAAGAATGAAGTGATTACTATAGTTGTATTTCTGAACACCTAACTCTAGCCTGATAGGAATTTTTTTCCAACCGAAATTCTTCTAAATATTCTATTTTGAAAACCAGCTCTTACCAGAATTAGGATATTACAAAAAGAAAAAATTGAAATGGAGTTTTTCTTTTTTTCTTATTTGTTTCCCTCTTTCTTTACTTTACGTTTAAGAGAAGAGAAGCCGTTCCGCTGTCAATTATATTAGATTACGACAATACATCTTTCTATTGGAAATTGACGCGTTGTTTGTCCAAAGAGGTCTACACAGAATAAGATTAGATCTTTACTTCGTTAGCGGATCCAGATATCGCGCATTTCACCTTTTTTTTAGATCCTAGAGATTTTTTTATGCTTTTTTGACTCATATCATGTATGTTAAGCATAAAAAATTGGGAAGGTCTACTCATTAATTACTTTTTTTTTTTCAACTCTGAAGAAGGTATCATGAATAGAACCGCAGATCATGGTTAATGGATAAAGCAATGAATTTGAGATGGGAAATCTAAAAAAAGAAAAAGATTCTTTTCTGTGGTTTCACTTTTCTTTTATCTTTTTGTTATTGAATTTATTTTCTAGTGGAATATGCAATACTAGTTTTGTCTGCTCCATTGATTCTTTGAGAGATATCGGGACCTATTACCCTATATATAATAAATTCTAAGAAACCAGGAATTAGAGAGTGGCCTCATTATTTTGAATTGATCGAAACCACAACACGTAAATGTAGCAAAAAAATAATAGATGGGGGATGTTATTTTGAGGTATATTTCGATATATATAATATATGTACATACATTTGTATATTGAACTAGATAGAGGCTTTCTCTATATAAAAGCCTATATCTGTTACTTACAGTACAAATTTCTATGAAAAATCATTTATAGGATACTAAATACTATTACCATCCTATGGCCTCGATCTACATCTCAGATACTTGATTATCTCAGATTTATGCTTCCAGACAGATCATTTCATTTAGACTGGAGTTTGCATCCGTTTCTTTCATTATTCAATCATTGATAAGACTAATAAATCAATTTCAGTCAAAGTAATCATTTGAACTGTTTTCCGTAGATGATAAGTAAAAGGCAGTAGGAATAGAAGAAACAGTGCAGTAGCAATAATGCGAGAATATTTACTTCCAGATCTAATTGTTTTACTTAGAAAAACTGGGATCTAATCACATAGAGATGAGAAATTGATTCCTTTAAATCCATGGGATGAATGGAACCTGGGGGGGGGGGGGGGGGGTTGATACTGAATACGGATCAATATCTTGAATAACAATATCTGGATCTATCAATCGATTTTTCATGTAGAGAAATTGAATAGTATAACATAGGAGATCCTTTATCCCTACTAAATTCTGAAATGGGACTCCTCCCAATAAAGACTCCCATTGAATTTGCAATCCTTTTCCACATTTTTTTTTCTCTCAAATAACCCCGTCTTCCTATATACTCCTCCTTTGTTATACTTATACATACAATTATGTAATACAATTATGAGGGATGATATGATGGTATTTATGAATAAAACACAGCTCCAAAGAGTAGAAATGAGAGGGAAAAAGGACGGGTTAAGTATAAAAGAGCTATATAATTCCAACAAATTTAATAAAAAAGGAACGGTTGCTTGGTCTTTTCTTTTATTGAGTAGTATCTCTTTCTTCATTGACTGGAGGGAATAAATCAAAAATTAAGGTGCAATTTAAAGAGAATGAGATCGCTGTTGCCAATTAGTCATTGAGGATACACAAACACAGTCGAAGCTAAAAAGGGTTGTGTTTAACCTGACAAGTACTCTGCGAGGTTAATTATGTTAATTCATATGATTGTACAATAAACAATACACTTGCGTATGTACTCTCGGTAAAAATAGGAGCACTCTATTCTATTTGATTATTTGCAAGACCCCCCGAAAAAGATAGCAGACGAGTATCTCTTAAAATACTAAATATAGATACCACCGATGTACGAATCTATTATGGTATGTCTCTCCCTTATCCACTCGGCACTAGTGGAATAAATGGACATTCTGGTATTTTGATGATAAATGGAACTGAAAAACACAAGAAATAGGATCCACTGGGATTAGATCTTGCTCCCTGTCTCATTTTTCACGGAAAATAGGGAAATCATTTTCTCCATTCAATCGGTCGGGATCCTAGTTCGGGACTGACGGGGCCTCAGAAACGCAAGCTCCGGCCTTGACAGGGCGGGCTCGACCACATGAAATAAAATCCCAGCGAGGTGTATGGTATTACCTATTCTAATGGTTTCAGAAAAACATTTTCTTCGTCGCGTTGTAACAGAGACACGAATGATATTACTAACTGGATATCATATAACGATATCTATACACATGAACAAAAGGATATGGACTATAGTGAAAGTGAAAACGGGATTACTTAGTAACCGTGTTATTGTTTTTTGGCCAACATGGTAATTCAACCTTCATGAGACAAAACGCTTTTTCCTTTCATAAGCTTTGCTTGCTTAAGTATTATGACTTAGATCGTTAGAAGAAAAGATCCAGAACGAATGACCCCCCCCGGAAAAACATGGCAGAGAAAAAAAAAATGGACTCTTTTCTCTTTTACGGATAGGTATTTTTGTTCTGGGGGACAAAATTGGTTATATCATGGGTTTACTATATATGGAGCGGCGAATTTTTGGGCCGAGCTGGATTTGAACCAGCGTAGACATATCGCCAAGAATTACAGTTTTTCCCCCCGTCCCATTTACGCCGTCGGGATCGACCCAGGGAAGGAATTCCCTTCTAGGCGTATGTGATATCCAGGTCCAACTTCCTTTCGTAGTACCCCAGGGAAGGCGATCCCGCTGCCTCATTGAAAGAGAGATGTCCTGAACCACTAGGACGATAGGGGCATCTCAGCCCAAAACTGTCATCATACTATGCTGAAGTAGGTAGTTGGTTTGGAATGTCAATATAATCTAATGAGCTGACAGATTGACACTCTTTGCTACTTTTATGTTATGATTCCATAGAATTGGGTTTGGATTTGAGTGTCATGAATGAACCATCCCATAATATTTTATATAGCGAAAGGAGGTACAGGACTCCATCAGTCTAGGCCGTGATGGTCCGACAGAAACAGAAAAGGGGTAGAACCCAACTAATTTTTTTCTTCAATTTTAACTCATTAATTTTAACTTAAAACATTGATGCGGTCATTGTTCAGATAAAATATGACTTTCACTATCTCACAGTAAGTCAGAAAATTTAAAAACGATAGAAATTTCCTTTTTTCTTTTATTTTTTTTTATAAGAATCGGTTCAGGGTCGAATAACTCATACATGATTTCAAGGAAAATCTCTCGAATCTTGTCGATGTCAGATGGGTCACATGTATCAATTCATGTGAATTGGTTTGGATGGGTCAGTAAAAGGTAAACAAGCGGTCGGTCTTGAAACATCACTGCATTATTTTTATACAAAAAAAAAAAAATAAAAAATTTGCCCACTTTTAACTTTTGGGGGGTAAAATCAAATTGATGCTCCTAAATGAACCTATGTATAATATGGCATATATGTATAATAATGTCAAGTATTATTGCAGTAGACTCATAATGGAAAAAGGCTTAAGTCATGACGACTAAAACAACCCTTTTAACTCGTGGTAGATAACGCCCATGGTAAGCGTAAGGTCATCCGGTTCCAAATCGATAAGGGGCTTTGTCCACTAAATAAGTTTTGTCTTTGTTTTCGGTTGGAGAATAGAGATTTCTTTTATTTTCTAAAAGAAAGGGTAAACACCATTATAATGACTTCTGGATTATTACGAGTTTATAGTTAAACAGTGAACATTATTCAGTATTATTAGTCGACATTATTAATTCGTAATAAATAATAATGAATAATTGTAGGTATTAGAACTAGTCTTACTCTGTAATGACAAAGTAGTCCGCTCATGGCTAATTATTCAAATTTTTGTTTTGGACCGGAATATCTAGTATGTTTCATCGCGATTATGAATCGCCAACAAAGATTCTTATTTCCATTGTTTTATCAAACCACAGCATCAACTCTAATCAATAAACAGTAAGTGGGAACTAACCCATGACTGGACGACTCTATTCGAGCTATTTGATATTAACTTCGATATAGATGAAATTGTACAACGATTTTTTATGTCCTTAGGACCACGCAAGTCAGGCATTTGTCGATAATTTCCGATTTAATGAATCTTCTTCTACCGAATGGCTCCATGGGAATAAATCGGATAGTCTTTTCCGTAATATAAAGTAAACGTTTATCGAAATGTATTTTCAATATTTTCCTTGATTTCAGAATCAGATATTGTTTTGTTCTTCGCCAATGCAATGAGAGAACGAATGCGAGAACGGGGAATTTACTTCCTTCCGTCTCCATTATTAAATATTTAATCTAGTTAGGGGCAGGAAAAAACAGTGAATTTTCTTTTTTTTGGTTGTTTGAACCGTTAAAAGTATACTCTGTAACTGTAATATGAGGCATAGGGACAATTCAGGGTTCAAATATTATTTATTTGATATCGTATAAGTTTACAGATAAGTATAAGATAAGGTATAAAGACTAATCGAATCGAGCTCGTGGATTTATTACGTAGCTTGTTTGGGGCCCAATAGAAAAGAAGAAGTTGTATTTCGAAAACCATGGTACGGGGCATGGACGAGAAATCGTCCACAGATAATCGAAATATCGTATGCCTTGGAATGATATGGGTGTTCGGAAAATGGTTGAAGTAGTTAAATAGGAGGATCGTATGATATAGGCCCTTGGTAAATTTACAAAGGAAGGAAAATGATCGATTTGATATATGGATGATGGTTCGGAGGGACCGTTTGTTTTGTAGGTTGGTCCGGCCTTTGCTCTTTTCCTGGTGCTATTTCGCTTTAGGAGGTTGGTTTACAGGTACAACTTTTGTAACTCATGGTATACCAATGGATTGGCGAGTTCCTATTTGGAAGTTGCATTTCTTACGCATGCAGTTTCCACTCCTGCGGATCGTTTAGCAATTCTTTGTTGCTATATGGGGCCTGAAGACAAGGAGATTTGACCGTTGTGTCAATTGAGGGGTCTTTGGACTTTTGTTTGCTCTCCATGGTGCTTTAGCACAATAGGTTTAATGTTACGTCAATTCGAATTGCTCGATCTTGGTCAATTGCGGGCCTTATAATGCAATCGCATTCTCTGCCCAATTGATGTTTTTTGTTTCAGTATCTTGATTTATCCACGGTCAATTCTGGCTGGTTCTGGTTGCATGTTTGGCGTAGCAGCCAATTCGATTCACCTCTCTTCCAAGGGTTTATAATTGGACGTTGAACCCCCTCATATGATGGGGGCCGGCGTATTAGGCGCTGCTTGCTATGCGCTATATCAAATGAGTGCTAACACGTAGAAATACTTTATTCGAAGATGTGACGTGCCAAATACATTCGTGCTTTAACCACTCAAGCCGAAGAAAATTATTCATGGCACTGCTAAAACCGTTTTTGGTCCCAACCATCTTTGGGGTTGCTTTTTCCAAATAAACGTTGGTTACATTTCTTTATGCTATTGGTCCCCGTAACGGTTTATGGCGAGTGGCTATGGGTAGTCGTCTGGCTCTGAATCTACGTCTATGACTTCAGTTTCCCAAGAACTCCGGGCAGCAGGAAGATCTGAATTGAGACTTTATACACCAAAATATTCTCTTAAACGAAGGTATTCGTGCTGGATGGCGGATCAGGATCAGCTCATGAAACCTTATCTTCCCTGAGGAGGTTTACCAAGCTGGAACGCTCTTAATGGAAATTAGCTTTAGCTGGTCGTGACCAAAGAAACCACCGGTTTCGCTGGTGGCGGGAATGCCAGACCCTTATAAATTTGTCCGGTAAACTACTTGGAGTCACGTAGCTCATGCCGATTAATCGTATTCTGGGCGGGGCAATGAACCTATTTTGAAGGGGCTCATTTCGTACCAGAGAACCCATGTATGAACAAGGATGATTTTACTTCCGCACCTAGCTACTCAGGTTGGGGGGTAGGTCGGGGGGAGAGGTGATGGACACCTTTCCATACTTTGTATCTGGATATTCACTTAATTTCCTCTGCAGTCTTAGCTTTGGTGGTATTGATCATGCGCTTTTGGACCCGAGACTCTTGAAGATCGTTTCCATTCTTCGGTATGTATGGATAGATAGAAATAAAATGACACCCATTTGGGTAGCACTTAATTTGGTAGGTATAGTGCTTTTTCTTGTGATCAAGCTGTTTAGTTTGGGGGCATAAGATACCGGGCCCCTGGGGGGGGAGATGTAAGAAAAGTACCAACTTGACTTAGCCCAAGTGTATATTGGGTATTTACGAAAATTCCTTTGCGGGGAGTAAGGATGGATTGTTAGTGTGGGACGATGTAGGAAGATTTAATGGGGGAACATGTATGGTTACGGTTCCATTTGTTCATACTTGGTGGAATTGGGCATATCTATAACAAACCTTTGCATGGGCTCGCGTGCATTTGTATGGTCTGGAGAGCCTACGATGTTATAGTTTAGGTGCTTTATCTGTCTTGGGTTTATCGCTTGTTGTTTTGTCTGGTTTAATAATACCGCTTACCTAGTGAGTTTTACGGACCTACAGGGCAGAAGCTCTAAAGCTCAAAGCATTTACCTTTATCGCAGAGGCCCACGTCTTGGAGTAACGTGGGATCCGCTCAAGGACTACTGGATTTAGGTAAATATCTAATGGTTCCCCGATGGAGAGCTTATTTTTGGAGGAGAAACTATGCGTTTTTGGGATATTCTGCTCCTGGTGTAGAACATCTAAGGGGGTCCAATGGTTTGAATGAGTAGGCTGAAACAAAGACATACAACTTGGCAAGAAAAACGGACGTCGGAAGAATATATGATCATGACCTTAGGTCTTTAAATTCAGTGGGTGGCGTAGTACCGAGATCAATGCGTCAATTCTGTTCTCCTAGAAGCTTGGTTGGCGACCTCCCATTTTGTTCAGGATTCTTCTTTTTGTGGGGCATTTGTGCATGCGGGAAGGGCCCGTGCAGCGCAGAGGCTTTGAAAAAGGAATCGATCGTGCTTTGGAACCTGTTATTTCCATGACCCCTCTTAGTTTGAGATTTTATTCTTTTTCTTTTTAGATCTATTATTTTTTCTGTCTGGCTACGGCTATTTACCTAGCGGGCCATTCCTTGTATGAAAGAATAACGGCCAAATGAATAAGAAACAAATTAGTCAACAAGCAAAAAAAAAGGAGAGAGACAGGGATGCGACCTCGATAGTTCTTGGTTAGACTATACCGGTTTCAAGACGGAGCTATCCACCACTCAGCCATCGCTACCGAGACATTCTATTTTATCTACAAATGGAATATGACTTATAGAATTGTACCCTAATATCTGTAGAAAAATCCCAGATGGCCAAATCCATATGTCGATGTATTTCTTGATTATACATAGCTATATGCATGATCCAGTATTTAGCTTGTGAAGTAAATGACTAAACGCCCTCGACTCCATGTCCGATAAAATAAAGAGGGAGGTAATAGTTCTAAAGAATCATTGATTCATGGCAAATCCCTACTGATGCATTTTATTACAATTTGAATAAGCGAGGGATCACATGGTATAGTCATTGTGTAGCTTGGAGGATTACAACACATGACATTGCTTTCCAATTAGCTGTTTTTGCATTAATGCGACTTCTACGTCTACTGATTTAGTGTACCCGTTGTATTGGGCTTATTCGGATGGTGGTCAAGTACTAAAATATTGTTATTTCCGGTACATATTTGGATGGATTAGTCTTTCGGGTAGCATCCTTAATGCTTCATCTCTTGAACTTAATTTTATTTCCCATGATCCAAAAAACTCATTCCTTCTACCTTCTACTTCTAATAAATTAATAATTGCGGATGTGAAAAAATCAAGACCATCTGAGTTCCAAAAAAAACATTATATTCATTCTTGTATCTGAAATATTTGGCACTGTACATATGATCAGACGCATATTATGATAAGATATATGTCTATATGGGTGGACATTATGCAGATTGCGTATCAGGAACGCAGAAATGGGATATGGTCGAATGGTAAAATTCTCTTTGCAAAGGAGAGATGGGGGTCGAGTCCGCTATCGCCCACGGTGAAGTAATGTATTATGAAAGAGAAGAGATAAAATCAAAAATGTAAATTCGAACTAATAATGCTAACGACTAAAAAGATATTTTTTTTTTACAAAAAATGTTGCGGAGACAGGATTGAACCCGTGACCTCAAGGTTATGAGCCTTGCGAGCTACCAAACTGCGCTACTCCGCGCTTGAAAGAACCGGGAACTTATGGACGAAGAAAGATGGATACACCCCTCCCATATCCGTACAAAAGAATAGTCTATTAACAGAATGGTAAGAGGGCCCTCTATTTCTATGAGAATAGACGTAGAATTCATACAAAACAAAGGATATTTTTCCTTTACCAACTTGATCTTATTGCGCCCGGTAACAAACAGGCATGAAACATTTCTTTCTCGAAGTATGTGTCCGATCGCCCAAATCTCGATATTTAGCTCCTAGACTTCCAAGTCAAAAAACAACGTCGATGGAGACGTATAGGTGCACTTTACGTGGTGGGGAGTGCAATTTTCCATGATTTTCCCATTTTCACTCATGATGGAACTTTGCTTATTTGGTTTTTTTTGATGATCGACGAATCAAATGATTTTCTGTTCGCAAGTTCTGTCGCTTCTCTTGCTCCCTCTGAATCAAACTTTTTCTTGCCATAATAAATGTTCAGTTCCTTTATTATCAATGATACAGTTCGGATCCTAGATTTAAATATAAGAAGGTAGATCCTCCCTCTCCACGGGTAAACAAATAGATTTTTGCTGATACAGTACATAAAAAAATAATAAATAACTAAATTAAAAGGAACCAAATTTTCCTGATGTAGCGGCATCCATAAAGCTGCATAAGTGATATATAACCTACGGAAAAGTGGGGCACTAATCAACCAATCTTGCTTGCACAATGAATGCCACTGGCTTATCCTCCATCGAATCAAATAGCCAAAAGGTGTGCGTTCAGAGCCCATGCTAAAGTTTCAATCATTCCTGCCAATATCCCGCCAAGAATTAAACATAAATCCAGTAGCCCAACCGATGTCAAATAGACATCCCGCCCAGACGGAATCAACTATTCATACCAAAAGGATTTATCTCCTTGATAAGTTGTAGAGTTTTTACCATAGATAATCTTTAACCTCCATTAAATAAGTGGAAGATTTCTTAAATGGTGAAACGTTACCACCCTGCCATAAGTGATTTTTTTTTCCAATGCCATAAAAAGTAACCCACCCAATGGTATTAACATCCAGAAAACTGCCAAATAAATGCGTCCCAAGCAGAAATATCACAAGTCCCTGCCGCCGTCCTGGGCCGTCGACAAGGAAAACTATAACGAAATCCTTTTTAATATCTGCATTAACTTGGAACCACGTGCATCTAAAGCCCTTTTACTACATCAATGTAGTTGTATGCAAACCTAGAGCAATAGCATTATAACCAAGAAGTCCCCAGGACCTATTGTTAAGAAGAGTGAAGTACATTCTCATTAACACCTTCAACCGCCCGGTACCTATGCTTCGACCGCATTGAATGCCTGGGCCCTTCGTTGGAAGATACGAGTTACTCGAACCATCTGAAGTCTTACCATGAGCGTATTGTATCCATGGGCAAATAAGGTTCATCAGATTTGTTTTTTCCGAGTACAAACGCGAGCATCACATCGTATGACTAAAGTCCGCAAGGTATGGAACCCAAGAAACATGCTGGCCCAACTTAAATGAGATATGATAGCTTCTTTGTGTCTACAACATTCTTGCCAATACATGTTTATCCTCATTCTGTTCGGATTAATAAAGCTCGAATTAAGAATATAGCTCCAGAGCAAAGGCTCCTGTCATGATAAACCCGGCGAGGTATTGGTGTGATATATACGCAGCTTGAGTAGTAACGTCCTTGTGCTATGAATGCATAAGCAGTAAGAGTAAATGTGTTGAGCTACTAAGGAAGTAATAACCCCTAAGAGGCTAGAGCAAGACCTAGTTGACATGAGCGAATTATGATTGTGTCATAAAGACCCTTATGGCCCACAGCCCTACGACACCCTGGAAGGAATATGTGTTTCTTCTAAAAGATCTTTGATACTGTGCCCATCCCGAAGTTAGTTTCTAAACAAGACCAGCGATCAGTAAAATAAATGCAATGCTAAATGATTATGAGCAATATCGGTCCAGCCATAACTTTGTCGTTTGTGGAGAAATCCACCAGAAGGGTTAGATGCAGTTCTGTTCCCTTGGTAAGTACCAAATAATGGCACTCGAATCATGGTTTTGGGCTAAAGATTCCCTGGACCCGTAAAAAGTGGGTCCCACCCGTGAGGATAGGGTAATACATCTAAAAAATTATTCCATCTGACGTACTGTCCCCTGGCATCCTGGAATACGCCTGAACTAAATGTCCTGTCCAAGCCAAAGAACTCACATCCGAAAAGTCCTGACAATGATGATTTAGACGAGATTCGGCTTTTTGAACCCGAACGCTTGGTTCCATTTTTTTGTAGTGTAACCAACCCGCTATTAAGATATGCAGAAAGAAATAGAGAAAAAGGAGCTTCCAGTATAAGATCTTCATTAGTGCGTAATCCGATTGTATACCACAACTGATAACACCGGAATAGCGATATTCACTGGACCGGTAGCACCTCCTCGAGTAAAGGCTTCTACAGCTGGTTGACCAAAATGGGATCCCAAATTGCATGAGAGTAGGTCCTTACATGTTAAGGGTCTTGTAATCCATGACTCAAGTCCTTGCCAAGCTACATGAAAGAGAATTTCCGACGTCCACAGAAGTTATTGCTAATTGCCGCCCAAAATTGAGAAGCAAAAATGTTCTGATAAAGACGTTCCAGTAATCTCATGCATGACTCTCGAAGTCAGTTGCGTAGCAATACCAACAAATACGACGAGTAGTGGGGTCCTGAGCTAAGCATTGGCAAACTCGGAAATCTTTAATGCCATAGATGCCTTTTCAAAATCCTCCTAGCCCTTATCCTACTGAATAATTCTTGCTATAAGAATGTCCATGGTGTGGCAATTCCAAAACCCAGAAAGGTAATGGGTTACTCCTACCGCACGTCCCTTGTACAATGCTCAAGGCTTCTAGGCTGAAGTAGCGAGCAACTTAATTGTTTGGACCCCAACGATGGATTCAATAGTTCTTGCCATAACCACGGCCACTGAATAGAAACTTAAACTGAAAGCCCCAGACAAAATGATCACCTAAGAAAAAGAGCCATATGCAGAAATGAAGAACCATAAGACTGTTACCTAGATGCCTTTGCCCATAGAATCTCGAAGCCACCCATTAATAGTATTGGAACTCTGCGCAAAGTTTCCTCCTGTAATAGTACTTACTACCCCCCTTGATCACTTATAGTCCGACCCAACATCCCGATCTGCATTTTCCCTGAAGGAAAATAACTCGGAAATCGCTTGTACATTCCAGAATATACCTAAGAAGACATGAATCCCAGGCAGATACTTGGACATGTCCCCCCCGCTTCCAGTTCCATCACAGGAAAACGAAAACCAAGATTTTGCTTTATCAGGTATCAACGGGAACTGCGAGCAATAGAACCTTTCGTAGTACATACAGTCACGTGGATCGTAAATGCATGAATATATTGACTAAGAATCTGCGGTTTCTAATGGAATATTAACAAAGCGCTTTGGGCCGCCTACTGCTACCACTCACCCACCTCCCCAATTCCAGCTGGTACTTCTGTTGCACCAGGAGCTTTTATGCCGGTTCAAAGCATGGGTGTTTTTGTCCCCATGGCAAAGATGGGTTGTAATTGTATAGCGGTATCTGCAAACATATCTTGTGGACCCCTACAGCTCTCATGTGATCAGTATAATACAAGCCAAAACTGGTGAAAACCCAGAAATACATGCCGGCAGTTAAGATGTGATATGATTGATCGCGGTGTCCTAAGGACACGATCTATAGTATCGTTGTATCGAGTAGTTTTGATCGTAATCTCTTACCATAAAATGCTGCATTGCCGCAGCCCAACTATGAGACCCCCACCGATCCACATGTGTGTGTGAACAACGAAGTTGTGTCACCATAGTCAATAGCTAGTATTGATAGTGATGCATGGAATACATATGGTGAGCTACAATAATGGTTACTAAGAGCCTAACTAGCCCTGTTAAGATATAATTGGCATGCCACGACGTTGTTAGGATTTCATAGAGTCCTTTGGGCCCGTGTCCTGTAAATGGACCTTTATTAGCCTCTAAAATGTCTTTAATGCCCGTGACCAATCCCCATTGGTTCTATACATTGACCAGCGATCAGGAAAGACTTTCAATAGCTAAATGATGGTGTTCAATATCGGTCAGCCTAGACCCCCCTGTTATTCGTCCAATCCGCCACGAAAGTACAGTAAATTCCGCGTATTTTGACCAATTCAAGGTGAAAAAGGGTGTTGCTGCCCTCGCAAAACTGGGATAAAGTTGAGCCAAAAGGTCCCGATTCAAGATAAATTCATAGGAGTGGTATCTCTTTAGGATCAACTCCCGCGTCGAGAATTGGTAATCGGTAAAGATACTGGAATTTGGTGTCCCGCCCAAGTAAAGCAGACCCAAAGTCCAGTACCCCCGCTAAGTGGTGATTTAACATAGATTCTACATCTTGGAACAAGCGCAATTTGGTGGCCGGCTTTGTGATCATGTAACCAACCACAAAAAGCATTAACGATGGCAAAGACATGCCCATTGCGTACAATAGAGTTTTGTATTCACTAGTTATTCCAGTAATGCTCGCCAAATCTGAAAAAAAATCCTAGTTATTTGTATTCCTCGGAAAACCTCCACCCCATCACATTTCCTATTCTTGACCTACTATTGGCCAACTACCTGGGCACTGGGTGCAATGTGAGTATGATCACTTAGCCATGCTTCTATTGGAAAACGGCGCCATGGCATACATGCCACTCATCCAAAGAGATATGGAGAGTTGACCAAGGAATGAGCACGAAATACTTTTCGAGAGAATCTCCTCCAAATCCTGTTATGACGTATCGAATCGTGAGCATCAGCATGTAGGTATCCAGATCCAAGTGTAAAGTATCATGCCCTTAGCTAGGGTTCTTGAGAAATGGCCGGGGTCTGTCCCATTCCTCGAAATACGTTTTTATGGGAATCCCTATTACAACAATTTTCACTTCTGGTTCCGTCGAACGAATATCATTCAGTCCTCCTCTTTCCGACAACACATACAAAGAACCCGCAACATTTTTTATGACCTCTGAAAGATAGCTATTTTATTTCTGTTATGATTAGTCCCTTTCTTTCCTAGCTCCCATCCATCTCTTTTATTTATTTATTCACTAGAGCATTCTTTAGTTATCACTATAGCAATTATGACTAGTGAGTCAAGTCCGAGGCAAGTGTCGTGATCTATTATGACATAAGATTAGGTGCCCACCGACCCCCTTCTCTCTTGGAAAGTCCTTTCCCCAGCATGACGAAAAAACTATTTTTTGTGCAAACTAGTGTACTTATATCGCATGTATAAAGACCCTATGACTCTACTTCCATGGAATATCTTAATTACTTTTACCTCTACATTAAATCACAGACCATTCAGTAATTAATAAGATCCATTTCCTATTCTTATCTGTATTTAGTCATTCGAAGGTACCTTTTATTATCTTTAGTAGTTTTTATTCTATATTGTATTCGGATCATTTATTCCCTACGGATACCATACAAGATTTAGAGGAATGGATATACATAAAATTCTTTGACTTGGATCGTTTCATGGGAACTATCTTATTTTATTTGATTGATGGATCAACAACTAATTTTAATGAATAAAAAGAGAGTGGTTTTATTCGAACGCCTCGTGATCTTCAACCATTATGTCTTCAATATATCCGTGACTAAGCGCTATAGCTTGTTTCCAATTCGGCACTTGAAATCGAACCAATCCTCCGCAATTTTCAGAATCACCCTGTAGAATGGCCTAGTTCTCAGCCGGTCCGGAATAGGTGGTCCTTCCCTTAGAACGTACTGGATGGTTCCTACCTCCTACGCCGGCAAATCGATTCTTTTTACTTGCGCCCCATCTTCATCTCCCCTATTCTAACTGAATATAGATTTGTCATAAATGTATCCCTTTTTTTCCATTTTTTGTTGTGTTGCCAGAAGAGTTACTTACATACGTTTAAAACTCTAATTTTTTGATCAATAACAATTTTTTGTCTTTTCTCCCCAACCTTCAGAAAGCAGACGCATAGATCGCCCCTATATCCTAAGATAGTGTTTATATGGTAGAATTTTCTGCAAGGTAACTATCTCGTTTTCAGATATGAAATTTATATAGATATATATCTTGAAAAGAGGGAAAGACTTTCCTCATAATAAGAAAAAAGACTTACTATCTTTGGGGATCTGATTGCTACAACACCGCTGCTCAATACTTTAGTGGATCGACTCTATTACATAGTTTATTCCTAACTTTTATCCCCTATTATGGCGATAAGTAAGCAAGCATTCTTAACTCTACGCCCATAGTTTGTTACTTGATCGTTACGGTGCTTTCTCTATCACTTCACATCCCTTTATATCCATATAGTATAGTATATAGGCTGTATCTATTTCTTCCTATTTTGTTCTCGTGAAGTCTCTTTATTTGCTACAGCTGACTAAAATGCGTTGCTTTAGACGAGGCATTATGTAGAAAGCCTATTTTTTCTAGTCTTTACTAGTCGTTGATCTTTTTTTTCCTTCCGTTCTATGTGGAGTAGTCGCACGTAATGACAGATCACGGCCATATTATTAAAAGCTTGTGTAATAATGGTTTTCGGTTCTAGTGCCCGGAAATAATATTCCCAAACCTTTGTATGCTCTCCGTTGCTTGTGTTATAAGGCCATGTTATAGAGGGATAACTCGATCCGAGGAATCATTTCTGGTCGCGTAGCGTCATAAATATTCTGTCACTTCCCGCATAATTTCCTTCGGTTGATCACAACATCCGTTACGGTCCGTCATTCTATTCAAAGAATCTCCGTTCCAGAACCGTACGTGAGATTTTTCATTTCATACTGCTCCTCCTTCTGTCATAGTACTAACTGAAATATCATGTAATTAAAATTTCACTATTCTCATTATGAATGACAGTAGCTGGTATTTTACAGAAATTTCTAGCCACCTTCCCGCAGAGTTTTTATTTCTGTAACACTTCAATCTTGTAGTGCTAGATGGAAATGGAAATCCACACTTTCTTTTGTCCCTCAAGGCGTCCCCCTATTTCCAGGAATTAGTCACTAACGATCTCTGATGGTTATACGGGTACCCAGTTACGAACGAGATATGATGTTTTTTGTCCCAACCATTCTTTTGTTACCCCGATACCGGGGGGGGGGGGGGGATAAGGAAAAGGTATTTTATAACACAGTTTTTGTGTTGTTGATTCCTAGGTGTATGCTCTTCCCCCATGCCCCTATTGGTACTATGGAGTATATTGTCCCCGCAATACGAACCTATAGTTAACCTTTCGCTCAATCTAAAATCGACAATGACCTCTGAGGCTGCATCAATCGAGGATCCACGACAGAATGAATTGTTTCTATCTCCAAATCACCTCCCAAGCGTGAGTTTATTTTCAAAATTTGGTTCTTTCTATCCGAACGTCCCTTTTCTTTCTCGTAATACTGGGACGCACTAGACTAAAAAAAAAACAGAAAAGAATCAAATCGACCATCTATGTAATAGGTAAATGCCTTTTTTTTCCTCCGGAAGTTGTCGAATTATTCGTAATAATAAGATATTGGCTCAATTGAAGAGGTCTTTCAATAAATTTGCATTTATCCTAGCTCTAGGCATAATTACAATCCTCTCATTCTTAATCTTTTCATACCCCGAGGGGTAACATTCTCTCGCAAACAAAGACATTTGTACAGTACGAAATAACATAAAAACAGACTAATTCTAAAAAAAGATGTGTACCTTTTTGTTCAATTGTCCCTTTTGTTTGTGATTGACAAGGAGAGAATAGGAAATATTGGAGGATTTCATCCAATTTCGTAGTATACCAAAGCGGAACTATTACTATTTCATCCTAAGTTGAATAACAAGGACTTTATTTTAGTGTGGATGTCGAGAACCGGAAGTTTTGATTTGTTATAACCAAGAGGAAAGAATGAACTAAGCATTACAAAAAAATAGAGTAGAGTAAGGTGCATCCATTTTGTTTTTTGGGGTTTGCTAACTGGATACGCCTGCCATACAATTGAAATAAAACCTCCATGGAACGATTCCTAAATTTGTACTAGATCCTAGGGGTAGCTGAGGAAGAAGTTGTTGTTGCGAATAAGTAAATTTTATTTAAAGGATTATTCCTATGGACCATTCATCAGTCGTACCTAACTGGAATCTATGAAATGCTCCGATTTTCACTCTTTTTCCTGGTCATAATTAAGATATGTAGAAAATGGCCGAGTGGTTCAAGGCGTAGCTTGGACTGCTATGAGGCTTTTGTTTACCGAGGGTCGAATCCCTCTCTTTCCGTTTCTCTTAATTCACCAACGTTACTGAACACAATATATCAAATCAAATACATTGATACCATCAACCCAACAGAGGACCTTACCTTTTTGAAGAAATTCTCTATTCCTAATTACATATTACCGTGGTACGAAAATACCAATATCGGACAAAGAAGAGCAAAAAATCTTAACTGCTGATCCATTTGTGTTACGTGAATAGAAAAATGCGGATCAAGGCCTTAGATCTATTTATTTTATTTCGGCGAAAAGAGACAAAATTCTCTGAACACTTTCACATTTGTTATATTTTCGTTAGTTTCAAGTCTGACGGGCATAATATTCACGACTAACAACTCTTATTTTCAATCGATCCATTACTATCCTATTATTTGTTTACTAGCGCCTTTATATTGGAATGAGTCAAAAGTCAAATGTTTTGGGGCAATTCCTCGTTGGGGCAAAGCACATAGAATTGAATCAGAGCTTCGAATCTTTGGTTTCCTTCGTAAAAAATAAATTAAAAAAAAATTAATCGCTGGTTTTACAACGATAACTTGGTATATCCACTTCACGACCATACTAAAATATGTCTATTGTTAACTAATTTCCTGGCTCCAGACTGGTCCGAAGCCAGACCCATCGGAAAAGGATTTATCCAACATCGCAAGTATTTAGTAAAACCTGACGCTTGTTGACCTTTGGCTTTTCCCGCGATATGCACTATCTAAGTCATCTGTTCGCTCTGTCAGACATAATGAAACGCAATTTCTGTTTTTCTCTAGACGAATACGATCCTGCGATCTTTTCCCAGAATCGGCAATGGTTTTTTAAGATCACGTCCGATCTAGGGTCGTTTACTATTTATCCTGGTAAGCCCCAGACGGCGTATTTTTTTGAAACGAGGTCCTCGGTACGAACCTAAAGACCGCCTTTTTTATTTTATTGATTTATTGAAATTTCAATTTTTTTTCAGAATAAAAAGGAAAACTGAACTATAAATTAAGACTGAACTAGGGCTAAAACCAAAGCAAAGCTAAATTTACCGAAATTACTACAAAAGTAATAAAATAATTTGTTCATATCCCGGATGTTTTGTATATATAGAATTGCATCTCCGTTTTAAATATGATTGTTCGGTAGAGAGAGATCTAATGTTCAATAACATTTTTTGGTCAGGTTGCAAGTTACCACGACATAACATATGGAAAAGGAGGAGAAGAGATATCACCACGGAAAAATCGATAGAGAAAAGCCTGCTACGAGTCGAACCGTGACCATCGGGCATTACAAAGCGATGCTCTAACCTCTGAGCTAAGCGGGCTCACATACATAACGAAATAGTATATAGAAATTGAGGAACTACCGGATTTTAGCTATTACCTGATCTTATCTATAGCTATTCGTTTAATAGTCACTATGTATGACTATACCTTAAACTATATATATCGTCTATATAGTTATATAGTTATACTAGTAAGACTTCTAACTATATACTATCTAACCTATATCTTAAAAAACCTAAACTATATACTATAACGAACATAATAGAATTCCTGACTATTCTTCTGACTATTCTAACTATATCTTCACTCTAATTACAACATATTTATTTATGAATTTATATTATAATTTATTTAATTTATTTAATTTATATTATATTTTACTTTATATTAATTATAATAGAATGACTATAAAATTGTTTAAATTGGAAATTTTGTTACGAAAAATCTAATTATTTTTAAAACTAATTATGTTTTAAAGCATATAGAAAATTTAGGAAATCGTATTATAGGAATCATATCATATTCTATGAAGTTAATTTATATTTGTTAAATTATAAGCTATAAGCGAATCGGTCCTAAGATCAAAAAAAAGATAAGGATAAGAGATACAATCTAAATGCAAAGACATTCCTCTGGTTTTGATTCGGAAAGGAGGAGATAGACCAAAAAACGAATATGAATATCGACCGTTCCACTATTCCAAATCGCACTGTAAAAATGAAAGGGAGGGAGAAACATATATAGTTGGATCTATCTATCCATATTTTTTGCGATACATCATTGATAGCATCATTTCTGATTTGAAACAATGTTCATTCAATATATAATGAACTGATGGGGATTAGCCAAAAAAATCAAACAGCAGCATACACTTTTTCAATATAGAAATCATTATCTAAAACGACTTCAACGGGTCCAAACGAAACACAATAATGAAAAAGATAGTTGAATTCCAACTAGATCTTGGTATCAAAGGGGATATGGCGATCGGTAGACGCTACGGACTTGATGGATTAGCCTTAGTATGAAACCTGCTAAGTGGTACTTCCAAATTCAGAGAACCCTGGACTTAAAATGGGCAAATCCTGAGCCAAATCCTATTTTGAGACACAAAGGTTTATAACTAGAATTTAAAGGAGAGTTGCAGAGACTCATGAAGATGTTCTAACGATGGAGTTGACTCCGTGTGTTGGTAGCTGGAATCCGTCTATCAAATTACAGAAAGATGTTCCTATATACCTAATACGTATGTATACTACGGCCATATCAAACGATTAATCCGACCCGAATCTATTTATTATAATTATATATACATTATAAATATGACAATTATACTAGAAAATGTCAGAGTTAGTATGAAATCCATTTCAATGAAGTTGAGGAAGACTCGAATATTCAATTAGGAAATCAGTCTTCCAGAGTGTAGATCTTTTGAAAACTGATTAATCGACGAGAATAAATGAAGAGTCCCGTCTACATTTCCAATACCGACAACAATGATATTTATGTAAGAGGAAAATCCGTCGACTTTAAACATCGTGAGGTTCAAGTCCCTCTACCAATAAATCCTATTTTACTTCCTAAGTATTTATCCGTCTTCTTTTTTTTCATCAGTGTTTCGTTTCAAACAAATTCCACTATCTTTCCCATTCATCTACTCTTTCACCGCCAAACGGATCCTAACTAATCCTTGGATCTTATCCAATTTGGATAGAACCTGTACAAGCACATATATGGGCAAAGAATCTCTATTATTGAATCATTCACATCCTATCATTATCCTTACACCTTACTTGTCAAATTTTTTACTACTTTTTAGTCCCTTTAATTAACATAGACACAAGTACTCCCCCACAGGCTGATGCACGTAGACTGGTCTGGGATAGCGTCAGTTGGTAGAGCAGAGGACGAAATCCCTCGTGTCCACCATTCAAATCTGTTCCTGACACGTAATAATGTATCGGATAGATATTCTTACAATTAATCGAGATAGCTTCGGGCGTTAATAGTCTAGAGCATGATACGTTTTTACTCATCTAGATGTTACATCTATTTACTCATCTAGATGTATATGTATATATCTCCCCTCCGTTTTGGGGGGATTGGTAAAAATAATGTATGGATGGTTATGGTAAAGAACAAAGTGAATTATGCCCCGTCCTTTTTTCTTTCTGTTTGTCTTCATAACTGTGGCTTTCTCTCTCATTCAAAAGATATTAATCTCATCCTATATTCAATAGTGTCGCGTATATGTAAAAAAAAAAAACCTTAAATGATTCGAGAGGAGTTAAAAGATAGTAAAACAATAGACAGATGCACTTCAGACACAGTACAAATAAAAGCCAAGCCTTTCATTTCTTCATTTCATATTTTTTGACATTTATTCCATTTCTCACTCGTGCTTACGTTACTTCCGGGTCCATCTACATCTAAGTAATTTATTGCGCGGTACAAAGTGTCTATGCAGAACTCTTTTGAGTTATCCCCTTGTTTCTGGCTCATACGAAGATTGTCTATTACAATTTGGAATATAAAGGAAGTTTTTTTAGGTTATCCATCCTCCCATTAAAGTCCGTTTACGTTCTTTCATCCTAGAAACGGAACGTAAAATATTCCTTCACGTGAAAAAATCTGTAATGCGTGTTCCAAGTCGTATAAGTAAACGTAGTTTTTCTTATCTTTAATGCGCATCTTGTATTTCATAAATTGGGGGCATATAGTCCTTACGTAGGGGCCAACCATCCAACTTTCCGGCATCAATAACTTTAGGCGTGGATGATTATCATACGAGATTCCGGCCACATTCAAAGATTCGCGTGTCTTGAAATCAGCACTTCTTTTTCCCAATCCAAAACAGACGGATTCTAGGTATTCCTTGGGGGGGTCAAATACTTTATGCATACCTATTCTGGTTTAGCTATACCATACTGTATTCTCGTAAGATGATACACGACTTGCTAAAATCCGCTGGTGCTACATCATAGGCCACTGGGAGCGTAAATAATTGGAACCATTACATATGAAATGACAGCAATGGAATCCCAATCCTCGGTTTATTTGTAAAGTTTCTATTCCTCGGCAATCAAGCCCAACGATCTATGACTAAATCATGGTTGACTAACCAATCAGATAAACGAATCCTGCGGCAATCTTCTTGATCCTCCCACATTGTATTTGTATGAGTATTCAATTTACAATGAAATTTTAAAGATTTGACCCTTTCTTCTATTCTCACAAAAAGAACCTTACCTTGTCTGATTCCCCTATTCATGGAATACTGGAACTTTTGGATTTGAAAAATGTTTCAGAAGTATCCTGAATTAATGGTGATTGATAGAGCAATTTCTTGCTCATAATTTTTTCCATATGATTACTGCGCGCACACAAAACTTGTGATTGGTAGTAAACATCGATTTGCCTGTTGAGACACAGGTCACTATCTTCAAAGATTTCTCGAGATATTATTCTTACGACTTTCGTGATAGCTCTATCACCGCCTCTGGTTTAGGTGGCAGCCCGGCAAATAGAATCGACCGGATAAGCTTATCGACTCCACGAACAGTACTATAGATCAGTACTGAACATCCCTCCTTAAATAGTACAAGCTCCCTATCAAATGACATATTTTGGTCCGGCCTTTTCTCATATAATCTTCTAAAGAAGAGCCATTTTCATTGTTACTGTGCCGCTGTTTACATTAGGTCTGCTTGTCTAGGACGCGATCTTGGTACCAATCCATAACGACAAATCGAATCCGAGACCTATTAATGAACAATTCATGAAACCACAACGGTACCGTTAGAAGCGGCATAAACTGGAAAGTCCGTTGACCATTTCGAACGATACTTCTGTAGTTGAAATAACTTGAATTGGTAATTGTTTTGTCCAACTAAGGGAAACTCAATCAAATCATAACTGTCGCAAGGTAATCTTTTTCCTTCACTTTTTTTTTGCTGTCTAATATTCAGTTAAGACCATTCCAATGCTTCCTTTTCGCCCTGCTAAACTGAACCAACATTGGATAAGCACAAAAATTAAAGCTTCGATAAATCCGATACCCCAATACATCGAAACTCATTGCCCATGGATAAAGACAGACCGTTCAACATCAAAAACACACAAACACTAGAGCAAACCTGTAATAGCGGATTCGAATTGTAACCAGCACCCCAATGGTTCATACCCGATTCATAACTAGAGAGCTTCTCTGGTCCCCTTCACAACCGGGCTAAAACTCCCGGAAATTACAAATGCCAAAGATAGGATAACGCTTGATATTATTCAATGCCCAGAAAGATCATATTTCGGTGAGCAAAACATAAATGTACTCCTATTAATGTGGAATATGCTGAAATTATTCGATTCGAATCGAATTGGTCCATTCATCCATAACTTCTTATCTTAGGCGAAACAAAGAATTGATTTGATCAATCAACTGCATATTTTAGAGTTTGTTTGCTGTGGTGCATGTTTGTTTAAAGATTCATCAATTGCTCCCACTTACTTTTGTTGATTTCGATTCTCTTTAGATATGGTGAGAGCTAGATTCTCTTACACAAACACAACTCTCTCACGTTTGTCTGGTTCTCTATCCTCCTAGCAAAAGTAATAAAATACGAAAATATCCTATGCCTATAACTATGTCTATGCCCTTTAACTATAATAACATCATACCCTATCATTAGTAAAGTAAATATCCCTATATTTAATACTATGAATACTAGATTCATTAGATACTATGTTGCTTAAATAATCACATAATGAATAATAATATTTCATTTCCATTTTGGTTAAAACTTAATTTTTCAATAGTCTGGGGTAAATGTCTAGGGATTTCTGCATATTTCATTTATTCGAAGTATTCCTTTTTCATTAAAATCTGGGTATAAATCCTTGCTTCTATTGATTTGATACGAAATGATACATAATCTATGCCTCGAATGCTTTTTTATCTTTTTCTTGTCTAGATTTCATTTCTATTTTGCTAATTTTATTCATTCCGTGAATTGAAGTTGACATAATAACAACTTATTCTTTTCTATACAAAACAGTTGTAAACGTGGAACCTTTACGATCCCACCTCCTCAGAAATAATAAGAGAATCGGTTATTCATTAGGTTGATGAAAGATTCATCTATTTCGACCAATCTCAGTACTACAAAGATTACGATTTGGAATGAACCAAAATACTTTGTTTGTTTTGTACGGCAATAACCTTAATAACTTAATAATATACTGTAAGACCAAGCAATTGGTTTAGATTTCGCTACAAGAAAAAGGGTTTTACAGCAAACCTATATAGACAAGGAAATAGCAAAGAGTGGAGGAGTATAATCGACGGAATCATAAATGATTTACATAACATTTTCAAATAGAAGAATCACACATTAATCGAATGATTCCGACGAACAATCAATCCATAAACCCACTCAACTCATAGAATATAGAAAGACCGTTAATATATTAGATTTAGGCCCATTCGTTATCTCTCCATTATCTCTGAATCAATCAATAAGGTTGCTCTTGTTCTGCCAAAAAAACTGATTAGTGATTATTTAGGGGATTCTCCAAATACAAGACCAACCCAAGACCAAGTACCGAATAGGTCCTAGACCCATGTGACTAGGATTAGACTTTTTGGTCCCATAGAATGAAAACTATACTAAACTAAAATATAATATATTATGATTATGCTCGTCGGACTCGCACCGTAGACTTCTCGTAAACAGATCAACTGATTAGATCGAAATGATTCGACTTTCAAGACCCAACATGCATTTTGTTGCTTGGCTCTTTCATCACCTGTGTAAAGATCATTTAGTCCCCATATTTTTTCTTTTAGAGGAAATAATGAGATGGTTCCAGTGCTCTGATTTATTATTTGTATTCTGATCTAGAGCACTACCAAAGTGTGTCAAAGAACGGGTTCTTGCCTTAGGTCGCCTCGGTCCTAGATCAAACTAAGTTAAATGAATCTCTATCGCTCCGCTGCAACAGTCGAATATGAGACTTCATACCCCTTAAGTTCATAGGCGCAAAGAGTTTATTTTGAGGCCCTTATAACTCATTGCCTAGCAGTGAATGGCTTGGTGATTTCCGTATCAACAAAAAAAAAAAACTATCAATCTGGCGGGTTCTATTTGCTTTGGCAACTGAATCGCGTGCCTGAATCGGACCGCCCAAATATTTGTCAGGCTATTGGTTTCCTCTTGTTCCTCGAACTAGGCGTAAGACATTGATTTCTCAATACGATCAATTTGTTCGTTGCATCATATCCTCCTTTGAAAAGCATGGCTCGCGTGTAAACGAGGTGCTCTACCACTGAGGCTATAGCGCCTTGTCATAGACATCTTAACATATAGCTAATTTCTTGTCAAGATTAATTCATAATCCACATCAGAGCTCTGATCTATTTATTTTAGTTACGCTTAACGAAACAGATTAATTATTGCTTGGAAATAATATTCCACCTATAATCCTACCGAATTGAATGTGGTATTTTTGTGGTGATAATGACCTACTTAACTCAGTGTTTATAGTATTGCTTTCATACGGTCTGGAGTCATTGGTTCAATCCAATAGTAGGTAGAACTTCTAATACCGGAGTCGAGGGGGGGGGGGGGGGGGGGGGGGGGGGGGGAAAGATATCAATAGTTTTTCTACCCCATTCTTCTTTTTTGGTTTATCAGAATTAGACTTGGAGTGTGTTCAAGTTGGCAAATCAAACATGTGTGTAAATAAAGAACTTTTTAAAACTCTCCTTATTTTTATGTAATTGACTTGACTAGTAAAATAACATTGAACAGCCTCTACTCGTGTCCTAGCCTCGGCTGAGAGCTATATTCGCTTCAATTTCTTGTCTCTACCCTCAGCTCTACTCCCGTTAGCTTCAAGCATTCAAGACTTTGAGCTTCTTGCGGATCACTGTCATTACGTATTTCCGCATCATTTCCTAAAATGGTGATCTCCTTATTCCTTTTTCTAGCGAAACCACCCATCAGAGCCACCGTTAACCATTGGTCTGTTGAGGCCGTATTCTCAAGAGACCTTATATCTACAGCCGTGCATAGGGCGTGGTTTGGTACTACGCCCATTTGTCCACTATAGTATATAAAATATTTCTTTCACTTCTGATTTTTTCCCAAATAATTCGATTAGGAGTCATACACAAGATTTAAGGTCATTTCCTTCAATTTGCTCTCCTCTTCTAATTTCAAGCTTTCGCGGTAGCCTTCATCTATGTTACCTCTAAATAAAAGGCCTGCTCGTGAAGACTGTCTAACTCTCCGAAGGATCCGTTTTGAACCCCCTAATTGTTTCTGCAAGACCAACCCTTTTTCCTGGAGAACCATACAGACTTCTGCCACGAAAGCCGGGTTTTGATAAGAACGCTCGATTTTTCGTGCCTTGCTTACAGTTAAACGAGCTTCTTCGGATATTCGTCCCAACCCAAGAATAGCCTATAATGTCGAAGTTCTTTGATAACGTTGTGAAGTTTGCTTACTCGTTGCGCATTTTCATAATGTTCCTCGCCAACACCGAGGTTGTAACATAGTTGACGTTGCAATCAAAGGATCCACTGCGGCTAAATACCTTTGGCAGCTAATCTCTTGATAAACGTAGTAGCATCTCATGTGCAAAGGTCGTGGCAGGAGCAGGGTCTGGTCAAATCGGCTCGCGGGTACATAAACGGCTTCGGACGCGTTATGATCCCCTTTGGTAGAAGTAATTCTTTCTTGCAAAGACCCATTTCTGTACTAAGGTAGGTTGATAACCCACTTCAGAAGGCATTCTCCCAAATAAGGCGGATACTCTGATCCTGCTTGGGACAAACGAAAGATTTGTCGATGAATATAAGTACGTCTTGTTCCTTACATACCGGAAATATTCCGCCATAGGTAGGGCATCACACCACCTTCTCATACGGCTCCGGGGGGGGGGAGCGGTTCATTCATTGACATAGACTAAGCTACTTTTGTTCTGCCCTATTTTTTTCATTAATTATCGGATCTTTTCATTTCCATGTAAAGATCCTCCTCCCGAGTACGTTCTGCCTACCCGCAGATACAGATACTCCCTACATGGCTTTGGCATGTTGTTGATTCAATTCCATGATGCTACTGTTTTTTACCTACTCCAGCTCCTCCAATAGTCCGATTTTTCCTCCACGGCGAGAAGGAGCCCTAAAAGATCCACTACGTTAATTCTGTTTCAAAGATTGATAATTTCGTCTCTAACTGTAATCAGGCAGGTGCAGGTCTATGAATATAGGATTTTGTGCTAGTATATACAGGCCCTAAATTCTCAAAAGGCTCCCCAAGAACGTTGAAAATTCGTCCTTAGGGTAGCTCCCCCGACTGGAACGCTAGAGGAGCTCCCGTTTTCATCACTTTCCATTCCTCTCACAGTCCATCTGAGCACTCATAGCACAGCTTCCTAACTCGCTTTTCCTAATAATTTTTGTACCTCACAAGTCACATTAATTTGCTGACCGATAGTATCTCGACCCTTAACTACCAAAGCGTTATCAATATTAGCATCTTGCCCGGAGGAAAACACATCCAGTACTGGGCCAATATTTTAGCGATACGCCCTAGGTTTTGGTTCGTCCAGTGTGGAGAACCTGCAGACTAAAGGGTAGGATTGATTCCCTAATTAATTAAAGTAAAGTATGTCTAAAGTTTGTTTTGAATAGTGCCATGCCCAGTCGAAATAATGTCCGATAGCATTTGAATCGGTAATTCATAGAATAAATGTGAGTTAGCACTTGTTAGTTGGTACCACCAACCGTACGATCATCTTTACTCATTCAATTGAGTAATTTTTTCAAGTTCAGCAATCCTTATTTTTTTCAAAAGAATATTAAGTACATGAAAATCACTAGTAAGTCCTCTTTCATTTCTCTATCATTATAGAACAACCCTCCGTATTAGATTCTATTATCTATAGATTCAACCCGAACTCCCTCCATTTAGATTCATTATTTCGATCTAATTGGCCATTGTTCTTTTTTTTCTGAATAGATAGGATTTCCGCTATCTATTCTTTAACCCTTTTAGGATGAATTATGCCTATTTTCCACATCTAGGATTTCATATACAACATAGTATCACTGTCAGAGTGATTTTTCTTAGTATTTTAGATTCAAATAAGAAGGAGATCCCTTTGATTTTATTGTACACTTGCAAAACAAACATTGGGTTTGAGTTGCGCCATATAATCACAGAGGTATACAATATTATGTCTTTGATGAATCAATATCTTGTCTAATAAGGACCCATTTCAGTTTCCCATAACATTGAAGTTTTGCTAATATTATTTTTAAATATTTTATTTCTCTTTTTGTTTTTGAAAAATTTTGTCAAATTTTCATTCACGCATATCATACGAGTAGACCTTGTCGTTGTGAGAATCTTAATTCTGAGTTTGTAGGGAGGACTCTGTCACCACAACCTCGACTAAGCACGTGTTGATTTAAAGCTGTTGTAAGATTACAAATTGATTATTATCACTCCTGAACCTACGAAGTCAAAGATACTGCATATCCTTGCAGCATTCCGAGTAACTCCTCAACCTGGATTGTTCCGCCCGAAGAAGCAGGGCTGCGGTAGCTGCCGAATCTCTACTGGGACATGGACAACTTTGTGGACTGATGGACGTACCAGTCTTGCTCGTTAGCAAAGGGCGAGCTACCACATCGGCCGTTGTTGGGGAGGAAAATCAATATATTGCTTATGTATCTTATCCTTTAGACTTTTTTGAAGAAGGTTCTGTGACTACATGTTACTTCCATGTGGTTAATGTATTTTGTTTTCAAAGCTTACGAGCTCTACGTCTGGAGGATCTGCGAATTCCCACGTCTTATTCCAAAACTTTCCAAGGCCCCTCACGGCATCCGGTTGAAAGAGATAATTGAACAAGTTATGGTCCGTCCCCTAGTGGGATGTACTATTAAACCAATTGGGATTAGCTCAAAAACTCTCGGTAGAGGCGGTTTATGATGTCTACGTGGTGGACTTGATTTTACCACAGATGATTGACAACGTGAACTCACAGCCATTTATGCGTTGGAGAGATCGTTTCTTATTTTGCGCCGAACATTTTTAAAGCGCAGTCCGAACAGTGAACTCAAAGGACTTACTTGAATGCTACTGCGGGTACATGTGAAGAAATGATGAAAAGGTCCATAAATGTGCCAGAGAGATTGGAGTGTCCTATCCGTAATGCATGACTACGTAAACTGGTGATTCCTGCAAATACTAGCCTTGTCTCATTTTGCCGTGACAACGGCCTACTTCTTCACATCCATCGCGCAATGCATGCAGTTATTGTAGACGAAAAATCATGGTATCCGTTCCGTGTCTCCTACAGCATTACGTATGTCTGGTGGAGATGCATCTTCCCGCCTGGGTACAGTATAGGTCAACTGGAAGGGAACGTGAGATGACTTTAGGTTTCGTTGATTTATTACGTGATGATTTAATCGAACAGACCGAAGTCGCGGTATTTTCTTCACTCAAGATGGGTTCTCTATGCCAGGTGTTCTGCCCTGGCTTCAGGTGGTATTCATGTTTGGCATATGCCTGCTCGCCCGAAATCTTTAGGGGAGATTCCGTACTACAGTTGGCTGAGGAACTTAGGACCCCTGGGAAATCACCTGTGCAAGGTAGCTAATAGGGTGGCTTTAGAGGCGTGTGGACGCTCGTAATGAGGGACTTTATCTTGCTTCGTGAAGGTTGAAATTATCCGTAAGCTAGCAAATGTGCCCTGAACTAGCCCTGTTGTGAAGTATGGAAAGAGATCAAATTCGAATTCGAACCAGTAGATAATCTAGATAAAGAGAAAAAGTAAGTTTGCATAATTCAGTAATTCCTGTTTGTTCTCCTAATTGATTGCAATTAAGTCGCCCAATCTTTTCCTAAAAAAAAGATTGGGCCGATTTGCCGATAAAAAAAAAAAAATGTCATCGATACTATGTATTTGCATCTAATCTTTATATGTACAGATGTACAGATCTTACCTATATATACAAGGATAGATCGAAGACTCACAACCAATACTGCTATTGGTTTGTTGTTGGTCCATAGGATTGGATTAATTATGGATCCTTGTGATTGGTGGACTTTTTTATATATCCTAGTTTCAGGCCATAGATCAACCAAGGGAAAGCTCCTTTACCCTCCTATATATTGTCTTTTTTCGTCCATGTTCAAATAGAAACTAATATTTGATTAGAACTAAAACAAATTCGTTATTCTTTATTTATAGAAAGAAACGAGAACTATCTCTATTTTCGATGAGAATTTGTACAATCACATGGAAGAAGTCTTGTTTCTTTCTATTTTAAAAATTGAGGAAAAGATTTCTATCAATATATATTGAGAGATACCTGGCGTCCCAACAAAGGAAGCATTTTACTTTCACTATTTGATTTTCTTATCAGAAGTAAGCAGACGAATCTAATCCTAATCATTAGGATTGTTCAATTAATACCGAAGTAAGTTATTGAAAGAACGAGTAAGTAGTGAAAGAAAGGATTATCCATCGAATGTATTGTATTTCATCAAATAGTGGTATAAAGACTCTAATGGGAAATGGTGTTTCCTTCGAGTTGTCTAACGAGAAGTTCGACATAGGTGGTGGGCTAAGTAAATCATGGATAGTCTTGCTGGTATTGGACATCCAGTAGAAGTGAACAACCTCATCTAAAACCGATACGAAGAAAAAGATTCCTAGTGGGAATCATAGTGTAATTATAGTTGAGGTTCACGAATGGTGATTCTTTATTTGAAATCAAGGGAGATGGTTGTGGGAGTTGGGGGTGGATCTCGGGATGCCACTGTTTTTTTAGTTAGGGATAGTAATGGTGACAGTTTTTGCTATCTTATATTTTGATATGAAATCAATTTTGAGGTGGACAAGGATAGTTCTTTTCTGAGTGAACTAGAAAAAAACTTCTAGTTATTTGAGTTGGGGTATAAGAAAAAGAACACTACTATTATCATTACATGTATGATACTCCATCTCGTTGGAAATAAGCACATAATAGTTTGCCATTGATATTTACTTCGTTTTTGCAGTCATATAATAGTTCGATTTCGGTTAGGACCAACCATTACAGTGACAGTTATTTTATAACGTCATTTGTGTACTGACAATAGAAAAGAGTAGTGATCGCGGTAGGTCTAGTAAAAGAACTAGAAAAAATTTCAATTGATTTCCATGAAGAAGTAGAATTCCATGAAGAAGTAGAACAATTTCCTGAAGAAGTAGAATCAGATTTCCATGAAGAAGTAGAATCAATTTCCATGAGAAGTAGAATCAGAATTTCCATGAAGAAGTGAATCAATTTCCATGAAGAGTAGAATCAGATTTCCATGAAGAATAGAATCATCTTTCCCATGAAAGAAGAGAATCGATTTCCATGAATAAGTAGAATCAGACTTCCATGAAGAAGTCAATCAACCTCCATGAGAAAGTCGAATCCAATGATTTCAATATAAATCAAATACAAACATTTATGGTTCAATGCGAAAATTGTTATGGATTAAATTATAAAAAATTTTACGTCAAAACTGATATTTGTGAAACAGTGTGGATATCAGTTGCAAATTGCGTAGTTCAGATAGAATTGAACTTTTCGATTGATCCCCGGAACTTGATCCTCTGGATAAAGAAGGATCTCTATATACCCCATTGATTTTCGTTCAAAAAGGAACCTTATGGAGATCGATCGAGTTTTATCAACGAAGACAGGTTTAGCTGATGCTATTCAAACGGCATAGGTCAAATAAATGGTCTTCCCGTAGCAATTGGGCCGTTATTGATTTTCAGTTTATGGGAGGTAGTATGGGATCCGTAGTAGCGAGAACTTACCGTTTGAATCGATTATGCTACTAATCGATCTCTAACCTGTCATTATTAGTGTGGTGCCTTCGGGAGGAGCCCGCATGCAAGAAGGAAGTTGAGCTTGATGCCAATGGCTAAAATATCTTCTGTCTTCATCTAATTATCAAATCATATAAAAAATTTATTCTATGTATCAATTCTACATCTCCTACACCTGTGAGTACCAGCCTTTTGGTATGTTTGGGGGATATCATTATTGCTGAACCTAACGCTACATTGCATTTGCGGTAAAGAGTAATTGAACGCCACATTAAAAAAGGTATACCTTAAGGTCACAAGTGTCTGATATTTACTTGCCATAAAGGTTTATTCGACCCAATAGTACCACGTAATCTTTTAAAAGGTGTCTGGGTGAGTTATTTCAGCTCCCCGTTTCTTTTCCTTGAATCCACGTTCAAAAATGTAAAGGTATAGCACTATCTTCAGTTATTTATTTGTAGCGACACAATGGTTTTAAGATACTTCCGGATCTAGGTCTTTTACTGTTAGTCCTGGTAAAGCCAGACGGCGTATTTTTTTGAAACGAGGTATCCCCCCCCCCCGGTCACGGAGAAATAAAGACTCCTTTTGATTTTATTGATTTTATTGAAAGTTCATTTGTCAGAATAAAAAAATGAAAACTGACTATAAATTACGACTGAAAACTAAGGGATAAACAAAGCAAAGCTAAATTACGAAATACTACAATGTAGAAATAAAATAATTGTATAAATATCCGGATTTTTGTGTATGCTATAGG
>PYDT01002168.1:0-32984 GCA_004837865.1 Musa balbisiana
AAAGAAGTAGAATCAGATTTCCATGAAGAAGTAAATCGATTTCCATGAAGAAGTAGAATAGATTTCCAATGAAGAAGTAGAATCAGATTTCCATGAAGAAGTAGAATCAGATTCCAGAAGAAAGATATAAGAATCAGATTTCCATGACGAAGTAGAATCAGGATTTCCATTGAAGAAGAGATATCGGATTTCCAGAAGAAGTAGAATCAGACTTCCATGAAAGAGAAGTAGAATCAGGATGCATACGAATAGAATCCAATGATTTCAATATAAATCAAAAAATACAAAATTATGGGTTTCAATGCGAAAATTGTTATGGCATTATTAAATTATAAAAAAATTTTTTAAGTCAAAATGAATATTTGTGAACAGTGTGGATATCATTTGAAAATGAGTAGTCAGGAAGATTGAAACTTTCGATTATCCCGGAACTTGGGATCCTCTGGATAAAGATATGATATCTATAGACCCCATTGATTCGTTCACAACAAGACGGAACCTTATGGAGATCGTATCGATGTATCAAGAAGGACAGGTTTAGCGGATGCTATTCAAACACAGGAATAGTGTCAAAAAATGGTATTCCGTAGGCATGGCGTATGATTTTCAGTTTAGGGGAGGTGTATGGGATCCGTAGTGTCGGCGAGGGAAAATTATCGTTTGATCGAGTATGCTCTAATCGATCCTCGACCGTCATTATTGTGTGTGATAGCTGGAGGAGCACGCTGCAGAAGGAAGTTTGAGCGTGATTGCAAATGGCTAAAATATCTTCTGCTTCATCTAATATCAATCAGATAAAAAGTTATTCTATGTATCAATCTTTACATCTCCTACAATGGTGGAGTAACAGCCAGTTTTGGTAGTGTTGGGGGATATCATTAGTGCTGAACCTACGCTACATTGCACTTTGCGGTAGTAAAAGTGAGTATGAACAAACATTAAAAAAGGTAATACCTGAAGTGTGCACAAGGGGCTGAGTATTTATTCCATAAAGGTTATTAGATCCACAAATAGTACCAAGTAATCTTTTAAAAGGTGTTCTGGGTGAGTTAGTTCAGCTCCACTGTTTCTTTGCCATTGGAATCCAGTCAAAAAATGTAAATGTATAGCACTAGATTCAGTTATGGTATTTGTAGCGAACAAGTATTGTAATCGGCTAATCAGGTGTTTCTTTGTGTACATAAGTTCTCCTGTAATAAGAGACAGAGGTTTTCGAGAATTTTTATTTTATATTGTATTATATTATTGTCTTAGTTATTATTTGGATATTATTTAAATTATAAGTATAATATAAATAATATAATAATAATAAAATATAAAAATTTTTTAGAATATTTTAGAATATAGAAATATGTGTATTATCTAATCATTTCTACTTAATCATATAGATATAGTGTGATAATTACGGATACTTATTAAATAAATAATATTATTATATTTTGATTGTGATAATAATTAAATAAATTAATGGCTGATATTACTTATCAATAGAGATTGAATTACTTATAATAGATAATCATAAGGAATGATATATATAGAAGATATCTTTCTAATTTAGATAAAATATTAAAACAGATAGAATATTAAATTGAGGGCACTATTCCCCCTATGACAATCCCACTTAACCTCTATTTTTGTGCCTTAGTGGGCCTAGTATTCCGGGCAAGTTGCAACGGTTCCTTCTTTCGTCATCCAAAAAACAATAAGATTGTCTAGACCCAATGGGACCGAATATTACAATGTATTTCAACACTTGGAGAATAGACAGATATTTATTCGTGTAATTATGGTATGATATGTGGCTCTTTCGAACCACACAAATGAAATGAACTGTTATGCGGATATAGGATTCTGCTAAATGCATTAGGTATATGTGAATATAGCTGGTTCAAAATGGATTAGTGAATATTTTAAATAGAAAGTCCATGTATCTAAACCAATATCCTAATGTTTCACATCGATAGGTGCTGTTGATGAAAGTTACTTCGGGATCAAGAAAGGTAAAGTAAAAAGTATTTGGGTTATTCGCTCAATTCCAATCGAATGCAACGGGATCTAGATATGTATGAATTGGCGATCAGAACATAGATGGATAGAACTTATACGGGCGGTCTCGAAAAACGAGTAATTTTTGCTGGGCCTGTATCCTTTTTTTAGGTCACTAGATTCGTAGTGGTTGCTGGAATTCCAGTTATCTTGTAGGAATTTGATAGCCGTTATTTCCATCTCAGCAAATCATTTTTTTTCCACAAGGGATCGTGATGTCTTTTACGGGATCGCGGGTCTAGTCATTAGCTCGATTGTGTGTGCACAATGCGTGGAAATGTAGGTAGCGGTTATGACCGATCGATTAGAAAAGAGGAATAGTGTGTATTTTCGCGGGGATTTCCTGAATTAAAATCGTCGCCTCTTCCTTCGCGTCTTTATGAGAGATATCCAATCAATTAAGAATAGAGGTAAAGAGGGTCTGTATCCTCGTCGTGTTCCTTTATATGGAAATAAGAGGACAAGGAGCCATTCCCTTGATCGTACTGATGCGGGGGGAAAAAAAAATTTTTCTCACGAGGAAATTGAACAAAAAGCTGCCGACTTGGTTATTTCTTGCGCCGTACAATTGAAGTATTTTGAAACGAACTGACGTGAGAATAAAATGAAGAATAAATATTTTTAAGAGGGGGAAAGGAATTGAAACCTATCGAAACTGTAGGTCGTTACTACAGGAATTCATTCTTTTAGGCCCCCAGATTTGGAATTGATTACCCTTTTCTGGTTAGACGGTGAAACATTCGAAAGAAATTATTGATCCAGGGGGCGTTTTTCGTCTCGAAACTCGATTCGGACGTCCGGGTTTGCGAGGATTCATCGAAAGAGAAACAACGAAAATGAAAAATGGGTTTCAAATTTGCCCAATGGATATCCGGAATAATATTTATTTCTTTTTTTCCATTTTCATCCGACAAGGAACTCTTATCTATGTCTAATTCCTTCTAAATTAAATAAAAAAATTCAAATTATGACACAATAAAATAGGAAAGAATAGCGGACACATCGGTCCATACCTTGTTATAAACTGGTGCTTCAAAGAAATAGAAATATCAGATCAGATAGATGTTCAACGAATGAAGCCGGTTCATAACAATTCAATCACAGAAAAAAAATGAAAAAAAGAAGCATTGGCTCCCGCCCTATCTCGCATCTATGAGTATTTTTGCCATGGTGGGTTCTTTCTCATTAAGAAATGTCTGGAACCGTGGGTTACTAATTGGTGGAATACCAGGCAATCGAAAATTTTTTGAATATCTTCAAGAGAAAAACGTTCTGGAAAATTCATCGAATTAGAAGAACTATTCCTATGGACCGAAATGAGTAAGGAGTACCCGGAACGCATATATACAAAAACTTCATATAGGAATAAACAAGGACGGAAAACAATACAATTCGTCAAGCACACAATGAATATGATCTCCATATCATTTTGCATTTCTCGACAATATAATCTGTTCGCTATTTAAGGGTATTTATTTGAGTAAGAAGAGAACTGTCATCTAATTCTTGGGTTCAGGATTCCTCTATAACATTAAGTGGACACACCTAAAAGCTTTTTCTATTTCTGTTAGGTACTGATTTATGGAGCGGATTTCACTCGACCATGGTTGGGAACTAATGATCGGTTCGGGCTAAACGATTTTTGGATTGGTCATAACGAGGCCAAATTATTATGGTCTTTCTGTTTCCACTTTTCCGTTCTTTCTAGATACAATTGTGAAGATTGGCTCTTCCTTTTTTTAAATCGTGTATCTCTGCGCTTGGAGTAATTATCATTCAATGAATGAATAAAGAACGCATTTGTCGATAGATCAATCAAATCAGAATAGTATTCGTGTATAAAGAAAGTTTTTCAATTTTACGTATTCTTTATACTTTGATCTGTTCAAGGGATTCGTCCTATATTCCAGTACAATTATTCCGTACAATGACAGGACTCGTGTATAGGGAAACTATACTAGCTACCTATATAATTTATTGTGAAATTCCGGGACAATGATTGACATGCAAATAAAAATACTTTTTCTTGGGTAAAGAAGAGAAGAGATGAATCTAGCCAGGTTCTGTACGATCATGATATATGTAATAACTCGGCATCTAGTTCAAATGCGTATCCCTTTTTGCCGCAGCAGGTTATGGACAACCGCGAGAAGCACAACGGACGACTTGTAGTGCCCATTGCCATTTAGTATAAAAAAGGGTGGATATTGAAGTCAGCAAGCTGTGCTTCCTGGTACTGTATTTGAAGCAGGGTGTTTTTTGTTTTTCGAAAATACCTTATGATAAGCAACGAACAAGTCTGCTAATGGTAAAAGGGGACTTGAAGGTGTTTTTTTTGGGGGGTTTCCCTTTTACCCGACGGATTCGACTTATTAGCCCCCCTTGATCGTATTTCTCCTGAGTTGAAAGAAAAGATAGGAAATCTGTCTTTTCAGAGTTATCGTCCCAAAAAAGAAATATTATTGTGATAGGTCCTGTTCCGGTCAGGAATATAGTGAAATGTCTTCCCCCTTCTTTCCCCCGACCCTGCTACGAGAACGACGTTCACTCTTAACTATACCATTATACGTCGTTGGGAACAGAGGAGGGTCAGATTTATCCTGTGGTAGCAAAAGTAACAATACAGTCTATATGCTACATCAGCAGGTTATAGTAAGCAGAATAGTACGTAAAGAAAAAGGGGAAGAAATAACCCATAGGTGATGAATCGGATGGAAGCAAGTGGTTGAGATTATACCTCCGGACCAGAATTCTGGTTTAAGAGGGGGAATCCATCAGCTGATCAAACCATAACAAGCAATCCAAATGTGGGAGGCTTGGTCAGGGAGATGCAGAAAATAGGCTTCACGACATTACGGGTCAAGGTCTTTGTTCTTCTTGGTCTGTTATTTGGCACAAGTTTTTTGGTTCTTAAAAAGAACAGTTTGAAAAAGGTTCAATTGTACGAAAGAATTTCTAGGGGCAGAGATCCTTAACATCAAGTTGGTAAAAAGCGCCGAGCATTTTTTTGATCCTACAATTATGTTGATCAAAAATTGTAAACCTTTTTGGTTTGCTTGTTTTTATACGTTTTTTTTAGTTTTTTGCGGGAGTCTGGAATTCATTACTTGGTCAATCTTAGTAAGAGAACAATAGACATACAAGAAAGAGAATACAGAGCAAGGATGGGAACAAAGAAAGAAAGACAATCTTTTAGGGGGAATTACTAGTATGACGAGTATTCTATTCGCCACAAGAAAAGGCGGAAAATCTTTCTTGTGTCGCTCGTATATCGCAATAATAATTATTTTTCTCTGTTCGTCAAAGATTACCATCCTTCTTTCCGAGTCACCAGAACTCTTTTGGTTAGATTCATAGGCAGTGTGGACAAACAAAAAGCGAGAAAGATTAGGGGAAAGGGAATATTGATTGAGCAAATAACGAACTTCTTCAATTAACTAAAACTTTAAAATTAGAGAAAATCTATTCAAAGAGAAATTAGTGAAACAAATATAGTATAGAGTTTTATAGAGCAGTTTATTAGTAGTTTATTATAGAAATGATAGTAGTTTAGTATAGAAATGAGTTGCAGGATGTCTCATGCGTAGAAAGAATCATAGAATATTGTATTATCAGAAAAACCATGATTACTCTTCTTGGTTCTTCATAAGAGTCATATTATGAGAAGTAAGGAAAAGACAGAGATATGAATCAATAATAAGATTCAATTCTTCAAAAAACATATTAAGAACAAAGATAGAGTGGTTTGAAACATCAGAGCAAGGATCCGTTTTGTCATTCATTTATTACGCATAATAATATTTTGCTTATGTTGACTGGCCAATTTGATGTTATGGACTAGACTCAAAATCTTCCTACTGCCTATAAGAGAGCAAAGAACTCAAAACGGGGACCTTACCCTCCTTTGTTCTAATTAGAGCGATAAGGTCCCTAGCGTTGAGTCTTTTCGTACTCTTTCATTTACAAATCCGGTTTATCGATTACTAGAGAGATGAACCCAACCCAGCATATGAACCGTTAAAAGAAAACACCTATTAAACCGCTCACAGGAATTACCGTTACAGTACCACCAGCCAAGAGGAATCCTTCAGTTAGTATCGGCCATTTCCCCTACTGTCCTCAATTTTCTAAAATGGTCATGCTAGGAGCAAAACAGTCATGGTAATTATGATGATGGTACGGTGTTCGAATGGGATAAGAGAATACTACTATTCTCTTCTTTCTTTCAATTGAAGAATAATTGGAATAATTCAAACAAGAAGTACAAAAATTAGTAATAAAACCCCAGTAGTAGGAATGGTCGAATTCAATTCAAATTTGTTCATTTCGGGTTTGATGTGCATGCTCTATAATTAAAAATTAGGTTTATCGTTGGATGAAGCATTGCTGATTATGACCCCAAAAAAGCCACGGTAGGTACAGCTAGTCGTGAACAGCAACCATCGCATGTAAAAATTGGAGGTTCGATCTATGGTTCATTTGGGGGCCTCTAAAAGGATTTACTAAATTCATCAAGTTGGTCCAAGAGAATCAAAAAACGGACCGTATCATGGATATACCTTGTGGCTGCTCTTGAAATACCGTTTGGCCGAGGACCTCCAAACGCGTGTAAAGCTAAACCCGTACTGCCGAAAAAACCAAACCGGCAGGAATAGGGAAGGTATAGTAATGCTATGAATGACCCAGTATCGAATACTGGTAATAATATCAGAAAAAAGAAAGTGTACAGGATTCCAGACATTCTGAGCTCCACAAATTTTTGTACATTCCCAAAAAAGGGAATCGAGTCCTGAAAGATGGGATCAGTAAATGGAAACTACTGATTATTGCAGCTTTGTGAGATCGTCAATTTGTACCAAACGGTTTATTTCAAGTATACCGAATCAGCTAGCTATCATTCCTCTGGACGCAAAGCAAGTCTCGAGCGGTACCGAAAGCTACATAATTCTTTTCTTCTTTTTTTGTTTTATTCCTGGTCTTATGCATAACTCGTTGTTATCAATGATCAATAGAAAATTACTCACTTCCTGATAAGATTTCCATTATTGGATTCGTAATAGAAGTAACGATTCCTTGGAAAAGCGGAATCGATGGTTTCTAATAATTTATGAAGCATAGTAGAATATCACTTATGGAACAATATTATAATATTCAACAATTCCAGTATATGTATGCGAATCTATAATAAACACCATTTTGGGTTAAAGTCTTTGTTGTCAAATCTTTTTATTTTTTTCCCAAGGTTTTAAAATTGGTTGGTCGGATAATACAATAAATAGACTGTAATACAAAAGACAATAGTATTATATATTAGTGGAAAGAAACAGAATATACTATATTAGTGAAAGAAACAAGACCAGTTGGAAAAATACATATTCGTGAGGGCAACCGTTATTGTATTAGATCCAAAACAAAGGTTTTCTGGACCAAACTAGAGTATGGAACTCCAGATATGGAAAGACAGAATTAGAATCTACAAAGGATAAGGAAGTTGTCAGTCTTGGAAGCGAGTTGGACATGAAAACAAAAGAATAAAAATATAAAAATTAAAAATAAAGTAAAGGTTTTCTTTTTTTCGATAGATCGTGGGACACCTTTTTCTTTTCATGCTGAAATATTATGTTATGGGCAATTAAGCAACCTATTACTGTACTGGTCAATGAGTTAAAATAAATAAAAGGTACATAGTATCAGGCAGTTCCGTTCAAAAAAAGGATAGTCCTATTGAAATAGAAAGGAAATGATTAAAATGGAATTTTCAAAGCCAATTCTTTTATTCCAAAAATACTTAAATACGTATATTTTATTTAATATTTAATTTAATATTTAATTTAATATTTAAGATAGGCTATAAAGTAATTTAGTTTTGAAGAAAGTTACACGGCACCGTTCTTATGACTAGTACTTTGACGTCATTTATATTTTACTTACTTTTACTATTACTGTATTCAACTCACAAATTCCACAATGAATCTGTTGATTCCGAATCATAGGATCGGTCAATGTCACAGCGATGATCGAATTTTTCTACTTGTCAATCTTAGATCTTATCTATAATGAATGATGGATCCAGAATTTTCAATTGGAAACAACTAATTCTGTCAATTGATTCTTTCTGCCGTCGATTTTGTAAAATTGAAACTAGGTAAGGTTTATAACATATGTAGCAAAAGAACATATCTAAGTAGACTTTCATGCCTTAAATAAGGTTATTTCGGTTTTCTACTGGCTCTTAACATAACTCAGCTCTATCATTGGTTTTGAACAAGATACGACTTATTTGAATGAATTGAATGAAAAATTGATAAAACGAATATTTCTCTGCGATTCCGGGTTCTAGGTTCTTTCCACTCAATTGCCAAGTTTGGTCATTGAATTCAGGAAATTAAGATTAATATTTAGGGATAGATCTTACCTTTCTTTTTTACCCTTACACAACCGAAATGATTGAAGTTTTTTCTATTGGAATCGTCTTAGTCTAATTCCTAGACTTTTAGGCAGATTAGTCGTACCGCATATTTCAATATAACGTGGTGCCTCATTGGACCGTTGCTTGAGTATATTTCTTTCTTTTTTTCTTGACCTCCTGGCGCAGATGCAAATTCCAGTTTTCAGTTTACAATTCAACTTTTTGTTTTGTTAATTTTTTCTTGTGCTTCGACATAAATACCCGAATCACGCTCTGAATTTTGACCTAGACATCGGGTTTTGGAGACCCGCGTTCCTACCGAACTGAATATTTTAAAAAAAAAAAAAGGAGCGCTTCTTATCCTTTTTATGACAGGAGATACGACTGTACTGTAAGAAAGTTTTTTGCACCCCCAATACTTCTTGCATACATATAGTATGCAAGACCCAATACTTTCCACTTTATCGGCGCAATGAATCCGCTTTACGCCCCATGGAGAATAATAGGTAGGGATGACAGGATTTGAACCCGTGACATTTTGTACCCAAACAACGCGCTCCAAGCTCGCTACATCCCTTTTCAAATTGTTGTACAGTTTCATTGTACAAAATCCCTGGTCTGTTTTCCATATCGTTCATTTTCTCCTCCCATCTAGTATACAATTTTCTTGGCATTCTTCTTGTTTGGTTTTTTGTTCATATAAAAAATAATTATATCATCTAACCCTAACGTATAAAAAAGTTAATATTTATCTCGGGGTAAAAGGTAATGCTCTGAACAAGGGCTTAATTTTTTTTTCTGTTTACAAAAAAAGAAAAAAAGCTAGTGCTTCATTGGACATAGCTCTTTTAGTTAGAATCCTGTTTATTTGAATTCTGTGACAAAGAATACAATGATCTGAACGCAGCATCTGACCTAGATTTACAATCTATAATAGAAGGCGGATTTTCAATGCGAGAATAAAACATATCTCTCCGTGGCACTGTGCTAATCTCTTCTATGGTTGGGTCTTTAGCAGGCCTATTGATAGAAATTAATCGGTTATTCCGGATGCCTGTCATTCGCCTTTTTTTAATTCTAGTTATTGATTGATATGCGAAGAAATGAATAAAATTAGAGTACAATTCCACGTGACTAAAATGTTCTAATTTCGCCCCTATTTTTTCAGTTCTTTAGGATAGGAGGAAAAGAAAAAAGTGGTATGAACCTCATGCAAAAATGGGTAGATCGAAGCGAATTTTGGAGAACAGAAATGAAATTGGATCCAGTCGACTGGCTGAGTTCCACGAAATCATAGCATAGAATGAAGATATTTAACTAAATAATAAATAAATAAATATGAATAAAATATTGAGATTAGGATAGGAACAAGTGAGAGTTAGAAAGAATGTTTTATTAATTATTACTCCATTAAATTATACTTTATTATTCTGATACTTTATTATTCTTTAAAATTGTACTCCATTACTTCAATATTAATTCTCTATTAATTATCTTAATAATAAATGATAAGTGCAACTAAATACTAGAATGCCGTAGATGGAGAACGAAGAAAGGGGGGAGAGGGGGGGGGGTAAAAAAAATTAATTATATAGTGGTGACCATTCAGTTAGTACCTTCTATCGATTTGGTTTTGTTCGTTTCTTCGTCTTCAGCTCGGATCGAAAATAAAGAGTTAAGCCGATCCAAAATACAAATGAGGTTCATGGCCACGGGGGTACAGCTTCGAGCATAGTTATGTGGAATGTACCCAGTTGTGCCCGAAATGATGTCAATAAGACGCAGTATTTCTAGAATATTACTCAAAAGAATCGACCCAATACCCTGTCGATTAGAGTGAGAAAATTGTCGCTATTGGATCAAGCATACTATTCAGGAAAATAAAGAAGAGATCGCACAGACTCGTGTGCGCTCTCTGCCAATGAAGAGGAATAACTTACAATATTTAACATATATAAATAACAACTGTACAAATCAAAGCCTTTTTGGTCGTATCGAACGTGAAGTGAATAAAGAAAATATAATTTTAGAAAAAGAATAAACCATGAATAAATCCAGCAATCTTTTCGTAAATCCAAGCGATCTTTTCGAGGCGTTTGCCCCAATTGGATCGTGGATCGAATCGATTATGACACCTAGTTTAATTAGTCGATTTATTAGTGACAAGGAAAAATATTATCTAGGCGGGTGAATAATTGACTTGAAACAACAACGATTAATTACTATTGCTATAAAAGCCCGCGCCGTATTTTATCTTTGTTACCTTCTAATATGAGAAACAATTTGAGAGAGCCGAGTCGATCCCCAAACTACTGGTCCTAAACAAAAAATAAATAGCTCTCTTCATTGACTCAAAACTCCAATTGTAACTCAAGGTCAATTAGGTTTTGTTCGAAAAGTCTATCCTAGATTGGGTTCCTGTGTTATAAAAACAAAAAATGGAGAAAATTTTTTTGATTGAAACATATTCGTTCATTCCTATTACTATCTTAATTTATTTTTATTCATTTTCCCGGAGTTCCTTCGCCGTGGAAGTCTGTTCAGCATTCTTCCTGTAAATTACTTTAGAATCTACTTTAATTACTTAGACTCTACTTTAGTTGATGATCTTGTTGGAATCTGTTAACGACAATTCCTTAGTTTATAGCTATTTGTGCAGGTATTTTACGATTAAGAAGCAATTGCTTCTTGTAGACAGATTGTGTCTTATCTACTAGAACTATACATACCTTATCTCACGAGTTACTGCATGTTCCGAGTGATCCCAAACGACGAAAATCCCTCTTTTGCCTGCCTCTATCTCGTGAGAGGAAGCCCGAAGCTCTCATTTCGTTGATTATCGTTCGAGTAAGTCTTGAATGAGCTCCTCTCAAGGTTGATGCAAATAAACGAATTTTTGTTCGACGTCTCCGAGCTGTCTATCCCCCGTCTAACTCTGTCATTGAATCAAATTAAAATCCTTACTGATAACTAGATTATTTGCGATTCGTTCCAGGTCCATCCTTTCCCCTCCTCACGGTCCGATTAATACAAACGTATTTTCCGATATATACAATATAAATCCAATTGCTTTTGCTACTATAACCTTCCTGACCACAATTTTTTATTCCGTCCAGGCATTTCACCGGCAAATAAGAAATTCTAATGATACTAAAAAAAAAATAGTGGGTTCACACATCGTTCTATGGTTACTTCTTAAAAACGGTGAGGTCCTCTCTATACACCGAGCCTCTTCTTTCATTTAACCCAATGGATTGTAACTTGTATGTTCAGTCACTCGTTGGCTCATACCCATCAATTATAGAGTATTTATAGAATCTTTTCACAATTAAGAGTTATTATACGTACGGCTTTTAATTAAAGTTGGCTAGGTATCTGACCTCTGAGTCCGCGCTGTTAACAATAGGAGCCTAATCTTTTTGCTTCTTATAATACAGTTTCCTCCGCTTAATGGCTAACTATTTGCTACCAAGGTGATTCTGTTTGCATCCTCCAATCTGGTGATGATTTGCACCAATGGAAACCATAAATTCCATACACAATATAGTTATGAGAACTTTGCCAGGTACCCTATTCTTGGTACCGGGGGGTGTTCCCCCCATTGACACTGGAAAAATTGTCTCATTTGTTTCGAACTCTGATCTGAACGAGTCGCACATACACCCTAGTACATTTTCCTCGACGCTGAGGACATCCTCTAGAGCGGGAGATTTCGTAACATTTCTTATTGGCTGTCCTTGCGTTTCTAATAAGTTGTTTAATAGTTGGCATGTTCGTATCGTAATATTATATATAGTATATATAAAGTAGAAGGAGATGGTTTGGTTTAGATCGATCTTACCTGATGATTGGATTGATGATATGATTTTTTTCTATTCAATACCAAGCACAGAAAATCGAATTAATGTTGGAATGGATTTAACCGAAATCACCGCGGTGTATTTCATTTTCGACCCGCGACGAGATCACAATGCCATGAGCTTGGGCTTCTGTTGCTGACATAAAAACATCCCGTTCCATGTCTTCGATCATACAACCCTAAGGCTTTGCACGTTCTTTGTATCATAACCTTTGTGAGGTTTCACGAAGTTTCCAGTAGTTCTCCATGTCCATGACAAATTCCCCTGTTCGTGATTCATAAAAAGAACTAGCATTTTGATGAATTCATGACCCTATTCTATTGATATTGATATAACACTGAACGGTTCCGCTATCTCGCAATGATTGCTAATGTAAGGATAAAAAAATACAGAAAAATTTGAACACCGTACAGGCATCTTCTGTGCGTTGCATACGGCTCCGCAATGGAATTTACTTTTCCTCTTCTATTCTATCTAAGAAAGAAAGAGAATCCATCCTGATTCAGATCTTGATGATCCATTTACACCCTGCCTTTCGTAGGATTCCCAAAAATACTATATGGTTCTGTTGCTTTATATATTTATCTCGTCTGTGATTTCAATCCAAGTGCCTTTCTGATAAGATCAATAAAGGAAAACTGATCTTTTTTTTTCATTTTCGTACTCTCCATAACTATAAATATCAGAAAGAAACTTCTGGTGTGAGAACAATGGTTTTGTGACGCTGAAATGTACCCCCGACACATAAAATCAACAAATTCGGGAATACCTTTGTTTCATACTACTATCTCGATACAAAATCTCATGTTATGAAAACAATTGGTTTGTTCATATCGAACGCGAAGTGCCATGCTATTTTCGTATTATTTCATATCCTCTGGCGAAGGAGAGTCTTTCTTTTTTTTTTTCAAATAAAAACTCATTGGCGCCCAAGCGTGAGGAATGCTAGACGTTTTGGTTTTCTCCTCCGGCGAATGAAAGATCCCATAGAAGCGGCTAACCCCATGCATATTGTAGCACATCGGTGGCACAAATTGCATAGTATCATAACGAGCTTTCTGATAACTACCCATCCGCCGAGAGTTTATAAACAAAAAAAATCCCTATTATTATCTTCATACTGAGATATACCATGAGACCACAATTTGATTTGAGATCTCGCTATTAACCTCTTGACCTAAAAAGTTATCTTTCTCGTTGAGTCGTTGATTATGAAAAATTGGTTCCTTTAGGAACTGTACGATGCACCTCTGGATGCATAGTTTCAAACAATTGGCGGGGAAAAAAGAATCAATGTGTCGATTCCCGTTTCTATTTTTTTTTTTTCTGTAATAGGTTTTTTTTTTTCTAAAAAGCTTTCCATTTTTTTAACAAGACATGGATATTTTTGGCTTCCTTACCTATAAAAAAGAATTTACTGAACTTATTGACATTGAATTGAACAAATCTCTCTCATTGATGTAGTGCTTTCATCGACATTCCAATCACCGCATGTATTTCTCTTTTTTCTGATGGGCCTTTTCACCTCTACTTTTAGGTTCATGTTCCTACTCCGAAACATCTGTCCTGAATCCATTTGCACATATAGGCAATGGTCTCAGTACCACTTCCTTTTGTTACGCACGACTTTTTTTTTTTCAATTCGTTTCATGCCTTTCCCCAATCATTGCGATGTACTCATCATACTATTTCCGTTGGTTATGGTTGGACTTTTGAATCACTTTCCCCTAAATAATAATGATAAGAATCGTTTATGATACAAGCGGTAATCGTACATTACATGGATTACCCAAATTGGTAGTTTCTGAACGAGTCCTGGATACTTTATTACCTTTTATTTTATTTTATTTTTTCTCAAGTCACCATAAATGCCCTAATTGATCCTCAAATACATAAATTGATCCTAATTGCGCACTTCACGTCCGAGATATTGATGGTTCACTACCACTTCAATACAATATTCTTAGGCGAAAACGAGGATCTTTCGATTCGAGGAGAGAACGGGTAAATTCCCATATAACCCAATATGTCTGACCAGGTCGCACTAAAGTCAACCAAACTGCATCGTCCTCCCTCCAGACTCCGAAAGGTACTTTTGGAACACCAACGGGCATTAATTAAAAGAAAAAATTGAGTACTATACTCACTTTAATGTGGAAACATCCAATGGCTTTAATCGTCTTCTCCCGTTTTCGGTTATTGTATTTTATACCTAGATTTTTATACATTAAATTGGAAGGATTATTTTATTAGAGTAAGACAGATGAATAAAGAAAAATTTATAACTAACGTATTCATCGTTGGAGTAATAAACAAGTATCATACGCCTAGTCGTTTCCCTAAGTAGAACTAATCCTCCCATTGCAGTTTGGTACTTCTCGGTAATAGAATAGAAATCTGCTTCTCTTTGTTCTTACGAACAGAATTGTTCCATTATTTTCAATGGAACGAATAAAATTAACCCTTTCTCATACGGAATCTACTTAAAGGTTAATACATATAGTCTTTTCCAATGCGATAAAATAAAGTACATAGTGTCGTTTTCTTTGATAAAGTGTTATTTCCATGGGTTTGCCTTGGTATCGTGTGCATACCAAGGTCTATTGAATGATCCCGGTCGATTGCTTTCTGCCATATAAGGCATACAGCCCTAGTTGCTGGTTGGCCGGTTCGATGGCTTATACGAATTAGACGGTTTTGATCCCGCTACCCCGCTCTGATCCATGTGAGACCAGATGTTTCGTTATAACGCCTCATTACGTAGTTTGGGAATAACCAATTCGTGGGGTGGTTGGAATATTTTCAGGGGAACTGTAACGAATCCCGGAATTTGGAGTTACTGAAGGTGTGGCATGGGCAACATAATTGGTGTTTTCCTGGCTTGTGCTTCTTGGCAGCTATCTGGCATTGGTGGTATTGGGACCTATAAATATTTCTGTGAGAACTTACGGGGCACACCCTCTTGGATTTGCCTAAGATCTTTGGGAATTCATTTATTTTCTCTCAGGTTGGCTTCTTGGCTTTTGGCGCTTCCATGTATACAGTTTTGTATTGTCCTGGAATATGGGGTCCGATCTTATGATACTGTAAAAGTACAACCTGTAAGTCCAGCGTGGGGCGCGGAAGGCTTTGATCCTTTTGTTCCCGGGAATAGCCTCTCATCATATGGCAAGCGGGTTTACATTGTGCATTTATCAGCTTCAAATTTCCATCTTAGTGCCCGTCCGCCTCACGTCTAACAAAGGATTACGTATGGCACCTACTTGAACTGTACTTTTCCAGTAGTATCTCTCTCTGGTTTTTTTGCAGCTTTTCGTTGTTGCTGGAACTCATGTGGATGGTTCAGCACTACCCCAATCGAATTATTTGGTCCCCCACTCGGTACAGTGGGATCATGGAGACTTTCAGCAAGAAATATATCGAAGATTTAGCGCCGGGACTAGCCCAAAATCGGAGTTTATCGAAGCTTGGTCTAAATCCCGAAAAATTAGCTTTTTATTATTACAACATTGGTATAATCCAGCAAAAGGGGGGGATTATTCCGAAGCAGGGTCAATGCCAACGGGATGAATAGCTGTTGGGTTGTTATTACCCCCGCTTTAGGATAAAGAAGGGCGGCAGCTTTTTGTACGCGTATGCCTACCTTTTTTGAAACCTGTCCGGCTATTTGTGGTAGATGGAGACGGAAGTTGTTAGAGGGCGATGTTCCTTTTATAATGGCAGAATCAAAGTATATGTTTAACAGGTAATGTGTAACTGTTGAGTTCTCTGGTGGCGACTCAATGGAGTCAGTTTAGAGTGATCCTGTGACTGTAAAAAAAATATGCTAGACGTGCCCAATTAGTGAAATGTTTGAATTAGATCGGGCTAACTTGGACATCTTATGGCGTTTTATTCGCGCAGCAGTCCAAGGGGTTTGGTTCACTTTGGGCCATGCTACGTTGCTTGTGGCTCTTCTTTCGGACACCTTTGCATGGCGCTAGAACCGTGTTCGAGATGTTTTTGCTGGCATTGATCCAGAGTTTGGATGCTCAAGGGATTTGGAGCTTCCAAAAACTTGGAGATCCAACTACCACGGACAAGTTAGTCCTGATACAACCTTGCCTGGTATCTTTCGCCTCTTTTTTGATTTGACTAGGGTTCGGTACTAAGAAATCTTGAACCTTGACTCACCATCTTTTTTGACCTCTTTCCTTTCTTTATATGGTTATGATGCCAATGAATAGGTGTGGACGCTCTAATTGTAACCAAACGATCGAATCTATGGAAGCATTGTTTATACTTCCTTTTAGTCTCGCCTTTATGGATAATTTTTTTTTGCTCGCTATCTTTGTTTCCGAGAACCTGCCTAAGGTTCCAACTAAAAACTGAATATTTTTCATTAATCTCAATTGAATTAATGATCCTCCCCATATGGGCGGCTCATTCCTTCCACTAGTCCCCGTTTTCTTCGAATGATCTCTTAGGTTGTTGTGAGGGTTTGCCCAAAAGCGGTATATAAGCGTACCAGTCAGCTTTACAAGTAAACCAGATATTAAGATGGCGACTAGGTGGCTGTTTCCATTTTTAGACAATTTCAAGATCACAATGGATCTACGTAAGATCGTTTATTTACAACTACAACTGAATGTATACAGTCCAAACAGATCTGCAACCAATGCTTAAAATAGTATTTATGGCTACACAAACCGTTGAGGATAGTTCTAGCCTGGGCCAAGACAAACTACTGTATTGATGGTTATTGAAACCATTGACTCGCATATGGTAAGTAAGCTCCGGGCTGGGGACTACCCATTATGGAGTCGCAATGGCCCTATTTACGGTATTCCTAATCTATTATTTTGGAATTGATATTCTTATACGATTTCTTTCTTTTCTTGGCCGTTTTTACTGAGGAATTTACTGAGTTTTAAGTTTATAAGAACTTTGAAGGCCTAGTTTCAAATCACAAAATCATTCCTTACCTTAAATCGATGTTCTAGACCATTCTTGTAGTTCGAGCCGTGGAAAATTTATTTGTTTCGTATCTCGAATCTGAGTGTGTTACTTGTTTATAACTTGATCCATTGATTAATACAGGAATGGTCCTTGTTATCCTCTATCGGATGATCTATTTCGTCGGTAGTTTCTAGTATCTGGAGCACGGGATATATATAGAATATATAAATATTAAAAAAGAACTATAAACATATTATTCATACGACTATTCAGTGTATTCAGACCTCGCAACCGGACTCAGAAATTTTCAAATAGATTTCCTAATCAAACGATTTGTTCTTCCTTCAGACTTTTTTTTTTTTCTTGACCGAAGGAACACTCTTTTCTAGATTTAGTTGAGTCATACTTCATCATCGAATATGATCATCAAAGGTTCTTACTCAGAGAACCTTTGAGTTTAGCTTGATGCTTTGCTTTATTAATTTATTAATTAAATCATCGTGGGTTCTAGTATGAAATCTGGGGTGTCAATGATTCATAGAGGTCTCAACAAGCAAATTCCTATAATAGTCCAACAATAATCTATCCGCATTACACAAAAAAACAAGAATAACTAACAAGTAAAAAATAGGGAGATAAGATTCAAAGGCTGTAATGAATCACATCAAAGAACAGATAGCCAACTTGATTATTTTGAAGGCATTATCATACAAAGAAGAAATTTCGTATTTGTTGTACTATTCGATCTTCCGGTCGGGCAAATATCGGCTAAGCTAAGAAGTTTGAACTTTTCCATTACATATCCGTTGAAATCACATTTGTGTTTGCTGCTTGATCCGTACGAGATGAAATTTCATCTACGGTTCTCAGAGGGGGAGTCCCTTGGCCTTGGTTCCCTATCTCAATAAGTATATGATGGTTTGAGGAACGTCTTGAGATTCATGCGTTGCAGATGATATAAACTATAAATATGTTCCTCCTCATGTCACATATTTTATTGTTTTAGGGGGGATCACACTTACTTGTTGTTTAGTACAGTAGCTACAGGTTTTGCTATGACTTTTTACTACCGTCCCAGCCGTTTACAGAGGCTTTTTTTTCCTCTGTTCATACATATTACTGAGGCTCAACTATTGGTTGGTTAATCCTCGATCAGTTCAATACGAGGGTCGCAAGTATGATGGTTCTACTTATTATCTTCCCGTATGTCGTGTGTACCTTACAGGTGGATTTAAAAAACCCCGCGAATTAACTTTGGTTACGGTGTAGTTTTGGCTGTATTGACGGCATCTTTTGGTGTAACCTGTTATCTTTCCATTCTTAACCTTGGATTGGGACCAAATTGGTTATTGGGCATTAAAAATTGTGACAGGCGTACGCTGAAGCTATTCTCCCTACCGGATCGCCTTTGGTAGATGCTTACGTCTGAAGTGCGAGTGTGAGGGCCACGTCCACTTTGACCATCGTTTTTAATATTTTACACACTTTTGTATTGCCTCTTCCTTACTGCCGTATTTATGTTACTTGCATTTTCCAATGATACTAAGCAGGTATTTCGGGTCTTTATAGAACATAGATTTTTTGTAATTGCTCCTATATCTACTGGTGAGGAACGATAGACATAATATTTCATGCTAGAAATATTGGCTTATTGAAAAAATAAGACATGTCTTTGGCTACTTTTCTTCCAACTTCGACTGTATTGTATTCTTATTTGATACGAAAGTTGAAGTTAAATTTTGCCGAAGAGAGGATGGGATTAGGGGAGTAGGTGTGACTTGAACTTTGAGTAGGCCTGCAGATATATTATTTTCATCTGCCACCTTGGAATTCACAACCAAAATGTGGTCCTCCACCTTCCAACCACCACGTACGGCCCCCCCTCTTGTAGGGCCTAGGATAGGCCGGTTCGTTTTTGGGGCACCTTTTCGATGATCTACCTGATCATGATATGCATGAAACAGGGCCTCCGTAAGGATCCCGTATATAAAATATGATGTGGCATGATTCAATGTTTGGAGTGTCATTCCACGCTATTTGTAAGTGTAGAAATGCATTCCATTTCCTCTGCATCGATCCCGATCGATATACAGCGGAGTGAAATAGAGATCTAAGGGATAACAGAGGTAGACTTTATTATTAAAAGTAATACTTTTATGTAAGAAAATCGAGATGGTTTGGGGGATACAACCAATCAAAAGACATGAGACATCCCAAAAGCATTGATCTGATCAAATTTATAAGCCTACTTGATATTGAGCATTTAACCTGGAAGAACTGAATATTTGCAATGTGTGCAACTCCGGAAGGAAATGGAATCCTGGTAATCTTTTCTTACATAGAGTCCATTATATATTATATGTTGGGATATTATGAAAATAGATTTTAGTATTGGATCTATTTCTGGCCTCCTTTCTTTCTTGCTGAGGCGATGATGAAATTATCATGTCCGGTCCTTCTGGGGATGGATTCATAAGAATTCACCTATCCAATACAAAGAACCTGACGTTGAACGATCCGGTATTAAGAGCTAAATTGGCTACAGGGATGGGGCGATAATATTATGGAGAGACCCGCATGGCCCCACTGAATCTTTTATATATTTTTCCAGTAGTAATTCTATTACTATTGCATGTATGTGGCTTGGCAATTTCGAGACCGTCAATGATGGTGAACCGGCGGATCCATTTGCAACTCCTTTGGAATTTACCCGAATGGTACTTCTTTCCCGTATTTCAATACTCCGCACAGGTACCCAATAAGTTATTTAGGTGTCTTAATGGTTTCAGTACCAACGGGAATTATGACAGTAACCTTTTTTGGAGAATGTTAATAAATCCAAAATCCATTTTCGCCGGCCAGTAGGGCTACAACAGTCTTTTGATCGGGGGTACGGCAGTCTCGACGGTCTTTTGGTTAGGTATTGGAGGGGCAACGATTCCCTATTGATAAATCGCTAACTTTAGGTCTTTTTTTAATTGATTTTTCAACCGTGAAATACATGATTAGTTTAGCTAATAATAGTGATCCTCAAAGTCACTATTCTTAGATCACATTATTTTATTATGATCTTCAGCGAAAATACGGATTGTGCCAAAAAGATTTAAAATACAAATTTTCTTGTCTTTTTCCTTTATAAATTTTTCTTTTTCTATTTTTATTAGAAAAGAATCATGAAATATTATAATTGATTTAAAATTAAAATTGATTCTTAGGTAAATTCACTTGCGAAATGCTTTTGTAGAGTGTCGCGATTATTCTCTTTTAACATTCTTCTATGCGTAAAATAATTCAATGTCGCATAAGACATCATCTTGACTCTTATCAAAAGGTCATAAGGTGTATTTGGCCGTTTGGAGACAATTAAGGTCCTGGAGGTAATTCTGATTGTGGCATAAAAATACATTCCATGGAATTTCTTTTTTTGTTTTTCTTTAGATTGGTTAATCTATCGTGGAAAGGTAAAAATGGGTTAAATAAGTAAACCTGTCTTTTTTTATTTTTCTTTGAATTATGGCCTCTTTCCTCTCGCATGTAGAAAGGAATAAATAAATCAATTACTTACGATAAGCTTCCATAAGTGCTCCTTCGGAGTTAAACTCCTTCCGTCCATATTTCTAGAAAAAGTAATCTCTGTTTTTCATTCCCATTCCCTAGAATGAAATTACTATGAGTCGCATTTCGAACAGCATAGGACAGCATCTATAGGATAACTTCCATTTTTAAGAGTTAGTTGTTGTTTCGTCCGATATCCACTAGGTCCGTTGCGCCGGATTTGTAATCCAATACACAAATCAATTTGGTGTTCCCGTCAGTTTAGCTATATGTGTTGTGTGTGTCCACGATTTCCACGGAGTGGTGAGATGATATATGAGCGGTTTACGTATTAGGGGCCCCTGGCGCAAATGGATTGCGTCCTCCTAACTCCCTATATATTACTTCTCAAGACAATTTTCTTTCAAATTTATTAAAAGATTTCATGACCGATTCTTCAATACTCATTATCGTAAATAATTCATGCGTCACTTTCTCAGAGTTTCACGTGGTGATACTGTTCCTTTCTATTCTCCTCAGTAAGCCCCTTCGCATTGCAATACCTATATTATCAGCTTGACCTTTCATAGCGGACAGAAACGAAACGACCATACGAAAGACGTTTACTGGTCTACTCTCGATTTCAACACACCGCCACTGAGTGTTTTCGAGGGATCCTGCTAACTCTCCTCTCGAAACCATACTATCACTAATACATTATTGATCAGATCTTGAATCATTATTTCTCTTGAAATCTTTTTTTCTTATTTCTACACGTCTTTTTTTTAGGGGGTCGACATCCATTGGTGCATAGGTGTTACATCACGTAACACTTATAGTATACCACTTCTCCTAATGGCCTCTCTGCTGCATCCTTCGAGCCCAGGACCTTTTAGCATAACTTCTGCTCGTTGCATTACCTGATTAACTACTGTACGTAGCATTTAATGCCGCGCTTTGAGCAGCATAGGGGGGTCCCTCTTCTTGTCCCTTTGAATCCTGAAGTACCAGCAAGGCCCAAGAAACCACCCGCCTCGTACATCGTAAAGTTACAATGGTATTGTTGAAACTTGCTTGAACGGACTAATTCCGTTTTGGTATTCTACGTCCATTTTCTACTTTATCCCCTACGCCCATTCCTACGTACCGAGTCTTGTATAGCTTTTTTTTCATATTTTTATGCATCGTATACTATACGTTAAAATATACGGGAAGAAAAGATACGGAATATTCCTTTCATATTAAGCAGAATCCTTTTAATTTTGTTTGTCTTTTTCTTAGAAAAAGGGTTCTTTTTTTAAAGAGTTATCCTTGGTCTCTGTTTATGTCTCGGGTGGAACAAATCCTATACTTCGTCGCGCCTACGGATCATTCGACATTTTTCACAAATTTTACGAAGAAGCCCTTATTTTCATATTTCTTATCCTACCTCATTTTTGAATCTATTCCCTTGGAAAAAATAAGTCCTCATGGATTTTTTTTTAACTTCGAATTGTATCTCTTTAAACTTCGAATTGTATCGTCATGAAAGGAATGCTTTTAAATCACCTAAATCATCGAAATCTTTTTGCGAAGTTAATAAATTTACGTCCCTGTGAATCTAACAACTTACTTTCAATTTTGGACTCTATCCCCAGTAGTATCCTTATAAAACTGCGCCGGATCTTCCCGAAACATAACCTAGAATTACATCTTTATTCTTAGGCGGCCCGAACATACCGTTTTGGGAAGTGGTTCATAATCAACCTTCATGAATACATTTTTGTTCCTTTCATTCCAGGTAACTTCCTAAGTATCACTAATGGATGAATATTATAACTAACTTTTCCTCTCTAGTTCACAAATAGAAAGTTAGAGAGAAAATTAGGATACCAAGTAGGAGATCACCATATATAGAACAAACGTTCGCCTCCAATTTTGTTTCTCGTCGAGCTTCTCGATCTGTTCATTATACCTCGGAAAGTAGAAAGGATTACACTTCCTCTTCCACCCTAAAACGTTAGGAATTTGTTGATATGTCGAATAAATTCGTACACCGGGTCGGCTGAACGCTTTAAATAGTTCTGGTGTATTTTTTCCTATCGTTCTATTTCGCAGAGTTGAAACCCGAAAATATTTTTACCTTCCTGATGTTTTGTCCGAACGTTTTTCATAAACCTTCTCGTAGAAGTTATTTTCACATATTTTTCGGTGATAGTAGTAATGGCTTATTAGAACCGTTTTCTTTTTTATTCATGTCAGCATTTCTTATAGAATTTATTATTCGCATATTGTCCCTTAACCCATGACGAACTTATATTAATTGGTGCCCTCCAAATTTTGATATAACAACACTTGTTTTCCTTTGTTTTCTTTGTTTTATTTTCTTTCTTTTTTTGTTTTTTTTATTTATAAAATTATTTATTATTAAAAGTAAATATCGTGAGACACATCTACAATCTACTAATTTGATTCTACTAAATTTTGATCTATTGAGATTCTGTATAGCATAGTCCCATCTAGTAGTATTTATAATACCTCGGTCGCCAATGCACTATTGTAGTAAAATTTCAACTGTCTCAATTCCCGAGCGAATCGCACCCAAAACTCGCGTTTCCTTTGATTTCCTTCTTGCTCAATGACACCGCAGCATTGTCCTCATATCGCGTATTATCATACCGTTGGCACGTTTGAGTTCTTTACAAGTACTATCATTACATCTCTAAATTATTTCCGATCTTTTCTAGTGCATAAGTGGCCCGCTTCTTTGATTCCGCAACCATAACTTCACCAATTGAGCATATCGATGATTACCAGCTCCTATGAGTCGAATACACATCAATTCTCGAGCGCCGCTGTTATCCGCCTAACATTCAAAAGGGTCTGATGTTGAATCATTCATTTTATTGGATCCGTTTATTTTTAAATGCAAAGGATGAAGAAAAAAGAATAGTCTCTGTCCAGAAATAACTAAACCTGCGTTGTTTTTTTCATCCTCATACCCGTTTCGTTCTACATACCATCCCTGACAAATTGGTTCGTATAGGCATTTTTTGGACGCAGCTAGTGAAATAGCTGCTTGTCTACAGCGTCTGATACCCGCCCATTTTCATAAAGTATTCGACTGGTTTAACAAACGGATACCCAATTTCGGGATCCCTTCCCCGAACCCCATACGTTGTTTTCCGCGTCTTACTGTAAACAGGTTTGTTTCGGAACTATACTTAACCATATTTTTTCCCACCACGACGCGCATACTGTCCTTGCTTCTTCGCCCCGCTTCTATTTTTCTAGCTGTAATCCAAGCGGGTTCAGTGCCTGAAGAGCGGATCTGCCGAAAACAATAACGATTGCCCCGACAAAAGATATTCCCTTCATTCTTCTCTATGTTGTTTTACGAAATCTGTTGCTTTGGGTTTTAGTTCTGTGCTTTTCCTTAATTTCCCATCTCTACTACAGAACCGGACTGAGAGGTTCGTCTTCTCATCCAGCTCTCGCGAATGAAAGATTAATAAGATTCAGATACGCATGTTTTAATAATTTTAATAAACTAATACACTAAGACATTTATTAATATTGAATTGTTTTGTTTATACGGAAAAATGTATATACAGGATCTCTAGGCTAAATATGTATTGTTATGCATTTTAAGATTACAAATAATAGATTAGATATAAATTATAGATATGCTTTTTATACATTTAGATATCTTTTTATTTTCCTAACGATCCTTGATCCGTTTTACCCTATCAACTGACTGCAAAATTGTAATGTATCTCAATAAATCCGGTTTCCGCGTCGAATATTGTGACTCTTTCTGTTTTATTTCCTAGGTCCACCCATGACTGCCTCAGATAAATAACTTTTTTTCTCGGTTCGTTCCGCCATCCCACCATGAAGTAATTCGGATTCGTTTCAGTAGCAATCCATTTCCCGTCCCAGGTTTCCGTTCGTTTTCCCATAGCTTCTCCTTATGGTTGGCTGAACTCTGGCAATGGATCTCCCAACAAAATTTCCTTCTCGAGTCAATCTCCGTATTTTATTACCCAGGCCTCTTTATTATTATTTTATATTCTTCATATTGATGCTTTAATCACATTGCCTTTTATGATGTATTCATAGACCATCATATTGGATATTCAAATATCATTGATATTTTTGTTCTCTCTTTCTATCAATCCTCCTTTAGCCACTCCCTTTATTTTTGTTTCACCAACCCATAATCAGATTTTAATTCAAAGATTTTAGTGCAGTTGCTGCAACTATCATATTGCTCCACTCAGCTCATATAGTGACTGTTTCTTGGGCTCTCGACAATACGAACATATTTTTGTTATTATTTATTTTGTTTTTTTTATTTTTGTTTTTATTTCCATTTTATCTAGTTCTTACTTTTTAAGTAGGGTTTTAGTCTATTTTTTTTTATTCCAATTCTAACTCCTAAAGAAAACTTAACGAGTCCACCTAAGCACAGCAAATTATACAAATGTCAATCGAATTTTATTCCCAAACTTAATAGAATTAGAAATTGCTCATGTTTTGTTTGATTTAACGGAAAGAATTAAACAGTTTGTTATTTTTTGGTTCTATCACTGGCCCCCAGAATGTCAATATAAATAAAGGTCTCTTATTCCTCGTCCACAAATTCCACATTTTTGATGCTAATACTCCTAGATAGTTCCGAATTGTATAAGGAACATGATCATTTTAACGCGAATTGTTTTTAGGGGACCCTGCCCTCTCTGATCCATCGACACCGTGCATTTCTTTTTCGTCAATCCGCCTGCAATTTGTACTTTCATTCCTTTTGTATCCCGTTTTGTTCTGCTATTCAATAGGCCTGTTTCTTGCCTTTCGAACGAAACTCTCTATTTTTAATTGTAAAGCTATCTAGTCCGCAAGAATATGATTTGGCCCATAAGGTTTTTTAACTCTTGTGAATAGCAAGGTTGAGTCTTCGGTTCCAGAATTAAATTCTTTTTGTACATTCAATCTGTAATTCTTCGAGTCCTCGTGTTGGCCCTCTATTAATAAATTTGGAAATCCAAAAAATTAGACCTTGATCAAATCAATTCTTTTTTTATTCCTATAGCGAGCGATTTCCTTTTGTTTCGAAACCCGAGGATATTCTCCTATTTTTTTGGTACATAGTTTTGATACAATTCCGTTTTTTGCATCTTCCTGTAAACCCACAGAATAATTTTTGGTTGTGCGAACCAAAGGAATGATGACGTTGGGTTGTACCAGGCTGAAACCAAGTGATTTTTTTTGTCCCATATTTTTCCTATCTATTTTCTTTCCATCCATATATTTATTTTACTAGTTTACTAGGATGATCAAATCTGGAGATTCATCTAAAAAATAATTTAGATTTTATCCTTTAATCCATTGTTATATGACAGATGGTCTTTTTAATCCGAACTACGTCCTCGAGCTCGAGGTCTTAATTTTTTCACAATGGTACTCCTATTAACTTTGGCTTCACTAATGACTGAATCAGCTTCGTCCAACCCAATTATGACTAGCATTTGCTGCTGCGATAAACCAATTTAAAATGGGATAAGATGCTCCGATAAGGCATGAGTTCCAGTTATCATAAGTGTTTCTTATATAACGTCCGCGAAATCTGTACATTACTCCTTTCGCGCTTTGAAACAGACAATACTACATATCTGTTTGAGCTTACAATTTTTACTTCTTTAAAGACCGAACATCGAGTTCTTTATCATATGGGGTTTATCCTATCCCCCAACTAATGATATAACCACTTGTTTGCTACTTTCATTTTTTTTTTCACAAAAAAATATTTTCAATTATTTTTTTTATAGTTTAAGTTATATTTATATTTTTTCTATTGTAATTTAAAATGTTTTATTTATTTGTTTTATTATTAATCGTTAAATGTTTTATTTAATAGAAAATGAACTTTAATTAACTTAACGACGAATTTATTATCGTTTCTTGCTGTCTCGCAAAAGTAAAAGTAGGCCGAAATTTCTCGCATTTGTGACCTAAGCTCAAAACCATACGATCTGTTATAAAGGTAAATGTTCCTTTCCATTATGAATGCGATTGTTGGCCAATCATGTGTGGGTATATGGTAGATGCCCGAGACCAGTTCCTATGTATGGGTCTTTCTCCTCCCTCATGTTGAGTTTTTTCCATTTTTCCGATAAATTGTTATCTACAAAAGGGTTTTTTTTTAGCGAACGTTTCATGTGGCAGCAGTGGATTTACTTCCTTTTTTTACTTTTTTATTTGAAGATGGCATTCTATGTCCAATATCTCGATCTAATTAAGTATGGAGGTAAGAATAATACAATAAGAATGAATGAACAAAGATAAATCGCTTTAGGCTATGAAAAGGGGGCGGATGTAGCCAAGTGGATCAAGGCAGTGTGTGTGATCCACCATGCTCGGGTTCAATTCCTTCGTTCGCCCAGGCACATTTTTTCAAATTCAAAAATTCGATTTCAATATTCCTATTACTGCGACGAAGAATGAAAACTATCACTATTATTTTTTTCCTTTTCCTACTTCTTCTTCCCAAGCGCAGGATAACCCCAATGGTTTTGGGTTTTTTTCTACCGATTGGGGCTTCCCCTCACCGCCCCCTGTGATGGTCGCGGTTCAGACTACTCCTCTTACTACAGACGCTACCTAGCAACACTTAATCCGCTCTACCCAAACTTTTTTGTTCACCCCAACAGTACGCACATGTCCGGCTGTTGCTAAGCCTTTTTTGGGAATATCAAACGGACCTCCCCAGATGTGTAATCTTAAATTGTGGCCGATTTACCTCTCTTTTGCAATCATTTTCGCTACAGCCCCTGCGGCGCTAGCTAATTGTCCCACCCTTTCCAAGTGTGATTTCTATGTTATGTATGGCCGGCCTAAGGGCATATCGGTTTATACTAATTCTTGCTTTGTTTATCAATAAAAACCCCTTCCCAAACTGTACACGCTTCTTGCCAAAGCAATACGGCTTTCTATATGTTGATTAGGATATCCTCTACGATGGATCTTATATAAATCTTAATGAGGAGTAAACCACATGAGTGGATAATAGGAATCAAATCTGCTGAATCACTCATGTTATTATCTTCTAACTCCTAGGTCCCCCGTTTCCGTCATCTGCTTATGTTCTTCAGGTAGCAATTCAGACCGAATGACTCCTAGAATGAGCGTCTATACTTCCACATATTACGGGTAACGTAGAGACATCTCTCTTTTTTTTCCCCCGGGGGATCTTCTTACCACTGCTTAGCTTCAATTCGGCCGCTGACCATCAAAGTAAAATAAATGTAATAACCCTCTTCTCCTTTCTCTTTAAACCGGGGCGCTTCCGGTTCTGTGCGTGCTTCAAACAAGTTTTTGTCTTCTCCTATTCCTATCTCTAGAGTCAATAATTTTTCTATAGGAACTACTGAACCAATCACTTGCGCTTGCCGTTTCAAAGTTTTCTGTTGATGTCTATCCCGTAGAGGTACTCAAATTGGATCAGTGATCGATCTCTAGTGTTCGTCGTAAAACCTAATTGGTTTCTTCCAATTACGTAAATCAATATTCCAAACCGCAACTCAAAGGTAGGGCATTTTCCCATTGATATCGGAAACTTCTGTACCAGCACCAATGGTATCTCCACTTATAGCCCCTCTGGGATGTAAAGATATCTCTTCTCCCATCCCCCATATGTAGTTAACAAATGTATGCCATTTCGTTAGGGTCGTTCTATGGTTACGATTCTACCAGATTGTCTTTTTCATTCGTCGAAAATCGAAGTTTTAACGGTAATTAGACGCTTATGCACTCCCCCTCTAGGCGTGCGGTAATGATTCCTGCTGGCATTACACCTTTACTAACCGATGCTGGGGCCTAGATCAAATTAAATTTCGTGGATTGGCATTTCCTTTACTAGTTTACTGGCGTTCCTTGCGTGTGCTCGGGGTAGAAGTTTTTAATAAAGGTAACGCCGTGTTATTAAAAGTATTTTTGCTTTACGTTTCTTTCTCTATAAAGGTGGATAGAATAACCCGGTTGAAATCGTATCATCATACTCGTAATGCCAGTTGTATGTCCCCATATAGGTCCCAGTTCTTCTACCCTTTCCCGGGAGTCGATGACTATCGTTCTATTACCGGGGGGTGTGGGAGCACCAACGAAGAGTTCGACCCAATGCTTTATTCTGTCCTAGTTGATCCTGCTTCGACATAGAATATCTTGATTGGTTCCCCAATACGATACTTTTTTCTGTAATCTGCTATTTGATTCCCTCCATAAATCCATTTTTCTTCCCTATGAGTTTCACAGTATCGATAGATTCCTATTCTTACTGTTCATTATGTTTTGGTAAAATGAAATCTACATACCATTCGTTATTTTGGTGATTGAGAATTCCCTGGATACAGACCAAGTCCAATAGACGTATTGAACGGTTCCCATTGGTGGTGCAGCCAGCAGGATTATCCTACGAATTTTCCATTCGAGTTGGCTCTTTACCTTCAGCGCAGGTGGCTGCTTAACAGCGTCATCGTATATCGAAATAATATCGTAAAGTGGAGGTATATCGTATATAATTATACTGTGTAATAAGTCTCTCTTAAATAATGTATATCGGAATAAGTATATACGTATGAAATAGTATATCGTAAATAAGTATATCGTATAAATAATATAGTCTTATAAATAATATATCGTAAATTTACAATCGTATATTCGTAAATATTATATCTTACAATAAGTATATCGTAAATAGTATATAGGGCGTAAATACGTATAGTCGTATAAATAAGTATAGATCGTATAAATAGTATATCGTAAATGTATAAATAAGTATAAGTGCGTATAATAGGTATATGGTCGTAAATAAGTATAGAGCTGGTAGAAAGTAAGTGAATCTCGTAAATGTATAGATAGACCAAATTGGCGCAATTGTGTGAAGGAAAAAGGTATCTTGTAGTTGAAATAAAATTTGTATGAGGAGGATTTATGTTAACGCATCACTTCAAATTCTGGATCGTCGAATTGAGAGAGATTTGAAGAGATCAAGATTCTCACTATTTCTTAGCTTCGTGGATCAAATACATTTTTTTCCTCAAGAACGCTTTAGGAAACTGTTTGCCCCCCGAATTTGAGTACCCTACTTTCCCGTGATGCGCATGGTTCACAAGCATCGATATTTTCAGGATCAAGGTGTAATCAAGGGTGTAGTACGTGCTTTTATTAGCGTCCTTATATCTCGTATTAACAATCGAAAAGAGTCTAAAGAAAAATCTCTAGTTGAATGGAGCTTCTTCCTATACCTATGACTTCCATGGACCCAGAAATGAGACATTGGAAGAAGCTTTTTCGTCTTCTATCATATTTGATTGTTTCGTTCCTGTATTCTTCCAAAGGGAAAAAGATTTCTGGAGTTGTTTCACATGTCCCATGAGAGTACTTGGGTTCTCCAATTAATAAAAAGTGTAGCATGCCTGATCTAACCGGAGTTTCGCGTGTGAGGAACCGAATCGGAAAAGGAGGGATTCTAGGTTGGAAAGTGTATGCTAGCATGAAGACCGTAACTGGATTAAGATCGGTCATTCAAAGAGAAAATATCGAATATTCTGGATTTCTTTTTTTCTCCTAGACTATGAATCCGAGCCGCAAGGACCATTATTGTGAGTGTGTGATCGCTTTCTCCGATGAAGAGCGAACATATCAACGTGAATTTGGACTGCTATTCGAAACTTAGGTAAAGACTTGATTTGTTACCTCATGTCTGCTTTTCGTGAAAAAAGACCATTGGGAGAGGGGAGTGTTTCTTCAACAACAAGGACGTGAGGCAACTTTCATCAAATGATTTGGCATGTTTCCACTCTTCTCGATAAACAGTGGGGGTAGGTTTCTGTCTTTGCAAAATTGTGTTTTCAATTTCATATGTGCATTCCGCCAAGATCTCTTCGTTCGTTGGGGACGGACATCAGCACGATCGGTTTTTTTAGAACGTATCGAGAGAGACTTTGATTTGGTTAGACAAGGTGTGGTTGGTAAACAAGGATCGGTTTTTTTAGCAAGTACGCATGAATGTATTGTCAATAGTCAATAATTATACTCCACAAGATCTATTTTCGTTCAGTAAGGGATTCAGCCAATTGAAAGATCTTCTGATCAATCCCTAGATCTTTCGATTCCATTAAATGAGGATTTCCTAATATCCCCCATTGAATCGTCAAACAGACATTCAGCAACTAAAAAGAAAGATCGATTCTTTGGATGCCTTTCCCTTTCTTCACACGGAACGAACAGAGATAATCAATCGATTCTCCCGAAGAGTGCCTTTTTGATCGTCCTCATGTCCGGCTATTCCTGAACGTGAGAACAGATGAATAATCATCGCTTCCGGAGAGCGAAGAATTTTCTTGGGATCCTACAAGATCAATCGTTCTTTTTTTCTCTGACAGATGGTCAGACTTCATCTGGTTCGAATCCGATTGAAGGTCCACTAGAAGATCAGAAATTTTTGAAAGAAAAAAAACAAGTTGTTTCTTTTGTCCCTTCGAGGGATTGTGGAAAAATAAAAGAAATGTTGATATATGTCAAGATATTATGTATTTACAAATACCGCGGGCATTCATCCTATTTCATCAGATCCTGGATGTGATTGGTTCCGAAGGATGAACCTTATATGGCCAGTCCAATAAGATTTCATTCTGACCAAAAACCATTTTTTGATTATTTTCCTCTATTCCATTACCGGAACAAAAAGGTGAATTACACGTTCCAGCACCACGATTTGAATCAAAGAGACGATTTTCAAGAAATGGCAGATCTATCACATCTATCAATAACCGAGCCGGATCTTAGTGTATCATAGGGGATTTGGCCTTTTCTATTAATTCCTACGGGTTGGATCAAAAAAAATTCGGAGGAGGTATTCAACTCCAGAGATTATCGAAAAAGAAATCTTTCTTGGTTCTAACCAACCTCTCTTTTTTTATGAAGAGAAAATGAATCTTTTTATCGACGGACAGAAAAAAAATCGTCCGGATCTACTGCGGGAATGATTCGAAGATCCAAAACGAAAACAGCGGTATTTGCTAGCAACAATAATGGAGGCAGTCATCAATATCGATTTATCCGAAATCTATTCAAACCATATATCACCTATGTGTAACTAAGAAATGTTCTAATCGATTCTTTTTAATGATAGATCCGTCGCAACTTCGAATTGGATTATTTCAAAGGGATCCATAGGAAATATACTCTGAATCATATACTAATAATGAAATATACGATTCAACCACATTTATCGCATTTTAAAACGAGTCTAGAAGAAATGGTTTGATCCTCTTTTTTCTCGAACCGAGAAGATCCATGAATCGGGATCCTGATGTATCTAGATACAAGGTCCAATGATAGCAAGAATTTCCAGGAACCTTTGGAACATTTCGTTTCTGAACATAAGAACCGTTTTCCAAGTATGTTCGATCGGGGTTACGTATTAATCCATAGTCATTGCTTGGTCCGAGGGCTATCGACAACCAAATTTGTCTAAGTCACTTCGTTTCTTTTTGTCCCAATTCCACTTCGTTTCTTTTTTGTCTCAAGTCACTTCCCTTTTTGTCCAAGTCACTTCCATTTTGTCCAAGTCACTTCCCCTTTTCTTTGTGAGTATCGGGAATATCCCATTCTAGGGTCCGATACCTCCGTGAATTGAAAGTCCCATGATCAACTCCGCAATCAGTTGTTAGAATCATAGGTTGTTCATCGTTCATTTTTGGAATAAATTGAAACCCTTCTTCTTGATGATCATGATAACGTCCAAAGACCGGAATTCTTTATCATGGAGGAAACAACATTCCCATTTTTGTTCAAAAAGATACCAGAAGGGATGATTGACTCATTTATAAACTAGAAACAATCGTCAGGAATCTTTGTACACGGATTCCTATTGCTTCAATGATAGTCCATGATCGAGACAATTGGCTGAATCCCGTGAAACCATGTCATAGAAGTTCATTTAATCTCTTTATTTATACAGCAAAATCCTGACTTTCGATCTTGAATGATCCAAATCACTTCTGGTTCTCTGTAACAAAAGATTCCCTTTTTATGTGGAAAAGACCCGTATCAATAATTTATGATCTTAACCTATGGACAATTCCTCACTACCTCTTGTTTCATTGCACAAAATTTTTCTGTCGTGCGTCGGTAAAACCCTCTACTTTTGGAAAAGG
>PYDT01000209.1:0-32981 GCA_004837865.1 Musa balbisiana
TCGCGCCTGAATCGAACCGAACCAATATTTGTCCAGGCTCTTGTTCTCTTGTTCCTCGACCTAGGAGTAAGAATTGATTTCTCATACGATCAATTATGTTCGTTTGCATAATGGCTCCTTTGCAAGCATGGCGCGCGTGTAAACGAATGTGCTCTACCACTGAGCTATAGCCCTTGTCATAGACATCGTCATATAGATAATTTCTTGTCAAGATGGATTTCCTAATCCACATCATCGCTCTCTGATCTATTTATTTTATTTTACGCTTTAACAGAACAATTAGTATTGCTTCGAAATAATAATTCCCCCCTATAATCCCCGAAGGATTGGGTTATTTTTTTGGGTGGTGAAACTGACCTAGCTTAACTCAGTGGTTTATAGGTATTGCTTTCATACGGCGGGAGTCCATTGTTTCACATCCAATAGTAGTCGAACTTATATAGATACCGGAGTGCTGAATGATATCTATAAGTTTTTCTACCCCATCTTCTTTTTTTGTTTTATCAATTAGACTTTGATTGTGTTCAATTGGGCAGAATAACATGTGTGTATAAAAAACTTTTTAAAACTTCTCTTTATTATTTTGATGTATTGACGTGACTATTAGGAATAACCTTGACAGCCTCTACCAGTGTCCTAGCTCGCTGAGAGCTAGATTCGCTTCAATTGCTTGTCTCTTAACCCTCAGCTCCTACTCAAGTTAGCTTTCAGCGATTTCAAGATCTTGTTTAGCTTCTTGCGGATCAATGTCAGTACTTATTTCCGCATCATTTCCTACAATGGTGATCTCTTATTCCTATCTAGCGAAACCCCCCATCAGAGCCACCGTTTAACCATTGGTCGTTGTTGAGGCGTAGTCTCAAAGACCTAATATCTAGACAGCCGTTGCAATAGGGCGTGGTTTGGTAATACGCCAATTTGGCCACTATTAGTATATAAAAGTATTTCTTTTCACTTCTGATTCCCCAAATAATTTCGATTAGGATTCAGTACACAGAAGCTTTAAGGTCATTTCTTTCATTTGTGCTCTCTCTTCTAAGTTCATAGCTTTCGCGGTACTTCATCGATGTTAACCTACTAAATAAAAGGCATGCTCGGGAAGACTGTCTCACTCTCTCTAAAGGATCAGGTTTGAAACCCCCTAATGTTTCTGCCAGACCAACACTCATTTTTCCTGAGAACCAGTAAATAACTTTCTGCCACTAAGAAGTTTGTTATAAGAACCTCGATTTTTCGTCTCTTGCTACAGTTAACGATCTTTCCTTCTTCGGATAATTCCGTCCAACCCAAGAATAGCTATAATGTCCTGAAGGTCTTTGTAACGTTGTGAAGTTTGCTTAACCTTTGCGCCGTTTTCATAATGTTCCTCGCCACGAATCCGGGTTTGTAACATAGTGACGTTGAACTAAAGTATCCACTCTGGATAAATACCGTTGGCAGCTAATCCTCTTGTAATACGGTAGTAGCATCTAAAGTGCAAATGTCGTGGCAGGAGCAGGGTCGTTCAAATCGTCCGCGGTACTAACGGCTTGGATCGAAGTTATAGATCCCTCTTTGGTAGAAGTAATTCTTTCTTGCAAAGAACTCCATTTCTGTACTAAGGGTATGTTGATAACCCACTGCAGAAGGCATTCTCCCCATAAGGCGGATACTGGCGATCCTCTTGGACGAAACGAAATATTGTCGATGAATAGCAGTACGTCTTGTTCATTAACTCCCGGCAATATTCCGCCATAGTTATAGGGCAGTCAACCAACTCTCTAACTAGCTCTCCGGCGGTTCTTCTTGACCATAAGACTAGAGCTACTTTTGATTCTGCATATTTTTTTCATTAATTACTCCGGATTCTTTTCATTTTCCAGATGTAAATCATTTCCTTCCACGAGTACGGTCCCTACTCCGCCAACTACATATAGCCTCCATGATCCTTGGCATGTTGTTGATCATTCCATGATGAGTACTGTTTTACCTACTAACAGCTCCTCCAATAGTCCGATTTTTTCTCCACGGCGATAAGGAGCTAAAAGATCCACTCTTTAATTCCTGTTGCAAAGATGATCAATTTCGTCTCTACTTAAAAGGCAGGTGGCAGTTCTATGAATAGGAGATGTTGTGGCTAGATCTACAGGACCTAAATTTCACCTGCTCCCCGAACGTTTGAAAATGCGTCCGAGGGTATCTCCACCGACTTGGAACGCTAGAGGAGCTCCCGTGTCAATCACTTTCCATTCCTCTCTCATTCCCTCTGAGACTCATAGCTACAGCTCTAGCTCGTTTATTTTCCAATAATTGTTGTACCTCCAAGTCACATTAATTTGCTGACGCGATATATCTCGACCCTTACTGCCAAAGCGTTATAAATATTAGGCATCTTGCCCGGAGGAAAACAACATCCAGTACTGGCCAATAATTTAGCGTACGCCCAGGTTTTGTTCTTCGGTGTGGAAACCGCGGACTATAAGGGGTAGGCTTGATCTCATAATTATAATTAGGTAAAGTTTCGAAAGTTTTTTTGAATAGTGCCTGCAAGTCGAATAAATGTCCGATAGCAGGGATTGCTCGGTTATTCAATAGAAATAAATGGAGTTAGCACTTGATTTTATGTTGGTACACCCAACCGAATACGATTCATCGGTTACCTCATTCAATGAGTAAATTTTTCAAGTTCAGCGAAAGCCAATCCTTCGTTTTTTCCAAAAGAAAGATAAGTACATGAAATCACGAGTAATCTCTTTCATTTCTCTATCATTATAGAAAAACCATCCGTATTAATTCTATTATCTATAGAAATTCGAACCCGAACTCCATTTATGATTCAATTATTTTCGATCTAATTGTGCCATTGTTCTTTTTTTTTGAATAGAATTGGATTTTCCGCCTATCTATTCTTTATAACCCGTTTAGTATGAATTATGCCTTTTTCACATCTATAATTTACATATAGCAACATATATCACTGTATATTGATTTTTCCTTAGTATTTAGTCAAAATAAGAAGGAGTCCATTTGATTTTAGGGTAACTTGCCAAACAAACTGGGTTTGGGTTGCGCCATAGATATCACAGAGTATACAATCATGATGTATTGATGAATCATACATGGTCTATATGGACCTTTCATTTTAACATAACTTGAAATTAGTTGATAATATTAGTTTTATATTGTTTTCCTCTTTTTTTTTGAAAAATTTTTGTCAAAGGTTTCATTCACGCATAATCTATATCGAGTAGACCTTTATGCGTTTGTGAGAATTCTTAATTCAATGAGTGTAGGGAGGGACTTTGTCACCACAAACAAGACTAAAGCAAGTGTTTTTTGGATTTAAATGCTGGTGTTAAGATTACAAATTGACTTATTATACTCCTGACTACGAAGTCCAAAGATACTGCTATCTTGGCAGCATTCCGAGTAATCCTTCAACCTGGATTCCGCCCGAAGAATCAGGGGCTGCGGTATCTGCCGAATCTTCTACTGGTACTGGACAACTGTGTGGACTGATGTAATTACCAGTCCTTGAATCGTTACAAAGGCGATGCTACCACATCGAGGCCGTTGTTGGGGGGAAAATCAAAAAAAAAATTTTTTCTATGTGCTTATGTAGCTTATCCTTTAGACCTTTTGAAGAAGGTTCTGTCTACTAACATTTTACTCTTCCATTGTGGAATGTATTTGTTTCAAAGCCTTAACAGATCTCACGTCTGGAGGATCTGCGAATTTCCCACTTTCTTATCCAAAACTTTCCAGGCCGCCTCAGCGGCATTCAGGTTGAAAGAGATATTTGAACAGTTTGTCGTCCCCCCTATGTTATGACTATTAAACCAAAATTGGGATTATCTGCAAAAACTACGGTAGAAGCGGTTTATGAATGTCTACGTGTTGGACTGATTTTCCCAAAATGATGAAAACGTGAACTCACAGCCTTTATGGCGTTGGAGGTATCGTTTCTATTTTCGCCGAAGCATTTTTAAAGCGCAGCCGAAACAGGTGAACCAAAGGACATTACTTGATGCGACTACTCTGCGGCGGTACATGTGAAGAAATGATGAAAATTCTATGCCAGAGAATTGGAGTTCCTATCGTAATGCACATTACTACTTAACTGGTGATTCACTGCAAATACTATCTTGCTCCTTATTGCCGTGACAACGGCCTACTTCTTCAAAATCCCTCGCCAATGCATGCAGTATTGAGAGACTAAAAATTCATGTATGCATTTCCGTGTACTAGCTAAGCATTACGTATTCTTGTGAGATCATATTCCACGCCGGTAACAGTAGTAGGTAAACGGAAGGGGAACGTGAGATGACTTTAGTTTTCGTTGATTATTACGTGATGATTATATCGAAAAAGACCGAAGTCGCGGTATTTTCTCACTCAAGATTGGGTCCTATGCCAGGTGTTCTGCCCGTGGCTTCAGGGGTATCATGTTTGGTCAGATGCCTGCTCTGACCGAATCTTTGGGTGCTTCCGTACTACAGTTTGGCGGAGGAACTTTTATGACAACCCTTGGGGAAATGCACCTGGTGCAGCTAGCTATAGGGTTGCTTTTAGGGCGTGTGGTACAAGCGCGTAATGAGGGACGTGATCTTGCTCGGGGAAGGTAATGAAATTATCCCGTGAAGCTAGCAAATGGAGCCCTGAACTAGCCGCTGCTTGTGAAGTTATGAACTAGATCAAATTCATTCGACCCAGTATGATAAGCAGATAAACGAGAAAAAGTAATTTGGCATAATTCAGTATTTCCTGTTTGTTGTCCTCGCATATTCGTTTATTCGAAGTATTCCTTTTTCATAACTCTGGTATCGGATCATTTGCTTCTATTGATGTTTGATACGATTGATACATAATCTAATCACTCGAATGATTTTTTATCTTTTTCTGCTAGATTCCAGTTTCTATTTTCTTAATTGATTCACTCCGTTTAATTGAGAGGGTGACATATACCAACTTATATCTTTCTATCTACCAAAAGTGAAACTTGGAACCTGTACTATCCCAAACCTCCTCAGAAATAAATGAGAGAATCGAGTTATTTCATTAGAGTTAGAATGAAAGATTCAATTCGATTTCCGGACCAATCTCTAGTACTAAACAAAGATTCGATTTGGATGAACCAAAAATACTTTGTTTGTTTTGTTACGGCAATAACCTTAATACTTATAATATATGGTAAGACCAAGCAATGGGTTAGATTCGCTACAGAAAAGGTTTTAACAGCAAACTAAGAACTAGACACATGAAACCTAGCAGGCTGGAGTAATATAACGACGGAATCAGAAATATTTACATACATTTTCAATAAAAGAATCCCAACATTATCGATATTCGAGGACCAAATCCAAAGCCCAAACACCACTCAATCATAAATAAGAGACGAACCGTAATATATTTTAGATTTAGCTCCGAATTCGTTATCCTCTCCCATTATCTCTGAATCACTCACTAAGGGTTTCTCTTGTTCTGCCAAAAACGAGTAGTGATTAGTTAGGGGGATTCGTCCAAGACAAGACAAGACCCAAGACCAAAAAAGAATCATGTCACTAGACCCATTGACTTAGGATTGACTGTTGGTCCATAGAAATGAAACCTATACTCAAACTAAAATATAGTATAGGATAGGGCTAGACGGACTCGAACCGTAAGACCTTCTCGGTAAAACAGACCAAACTGTATTATTAGCGAAATAGTCGACCTGTTTTCCAAGACCCAACATGGCATTTTGTTGCATTGGGGCTCTTTCATCACTTGGTTACAAGATTGCAGTTAGTCCACCATATTTTTTCTTTATAGGAAGAATAATGAGATTGGTTCCAGATGCTCTGATTTTTGTTGTATTCTGATCTAGGAGCAATAACCAGTGTTTCAAAGAAAGGTTATCTGACTGGGTCTGGCCTGCGGCCTAGATCAACCTACTTAATGGAATCTCTCTCGCTCCAGCCGTGCAACATTCGAATATGAACTCCATAACCTTAAAGTCCTAGGACTAAAAGAGGTTTTGAGGCCCTTATACTCATTATGCCTAGCATTGAATGGGCTTGTATTTACCTTATCAACTATCAAATCAATGGCCGTATCTATTTGATTTGCAACTGAATTCGCGCCTGAATCGACCGCAATCCAAATATTTGTCAGTCTATGTTATCTCTTTGTTCCTCGACCCTATGGATAAGACATTGATTCTCATACGATCAATAGGTCGTTTCATACTAGGCTCCTTTGAAAAGCTTGGCGCGCGTGGTAAACGAGGTGCTCTACTCAACTGACATAAGCCCTTGTCAGAGACATCTTAACATATAGATAATTTCTTGTCAAGATGGCTATTCCATAATCCACAGCAGATACTCTCTATCTATTTATTTTTAATTTACGCTTAACTAAAACAGATTAGTAATTGCTTTAGAAATACTATTCCACCTATATCCCCGATTGAGGTTTATTTTTGTGGGATAAATGACCTACTTTTAACCAGTTGTTTAAGTATTTCTGTTCATACGGCGGAGCATTTGTTCAAATCCATAGAGTAGAACTTATTAGATACCGGAGTCGATGAAATGATATCTAATAAGTTTATTTCTACCCCTCTTCTTTTTTTTTTTTTATCAGATTAGACTTGATTGTGTTCAATTGGCCGATCAACATGTGGTGTATAATAAAGAACTTTTTTAAAAACTTCTCTTTATTAGTTGATGTATTGACTCGACTATATGAAAAACATTGACAGCCTCTACTCGTGTCCTAACTCGTCACTGATACAGATTCGCTTCATTGCTTTCTCTTACCCTCAGCTCTACTCAAGTTACTTCATCTATTTCAGAGCTTGTTGAGCTTCGGCCGATCAATGTCAGTACTTATTTCCCGCTCATTTTCTAAAATGGTGATCTCATTATTACCTATTCTACGAACCAACCCTCAGAGCGCACCGTTAACCAGTGGTCGTTGTTGATGCGTCTTCTCAAAAGCCTATCTCTACAGCCGTGGCAAATAGGGCGTGGTTTTGGAATACGCCAATTTGGCCACTATTAGTAGATAAAATTAGTTCTCTATTCACTTGCTGAAGGTCCCAAATAATTCGATTCGGAGTCAGATACACAACGATTTAAGGTCATTTCTTCAATTTGCTCTCCTCTTCTAAGTTCAGACTTTCGCGGGTGCTTCAATCGATGTTACCTACAGAATAAAAGGCCTGCTCGTGAAGACTGTCTAAAACTCTCCGGAAGGATCCGTTGAAACCCCTAATTGTTTCTTTCGTGCGGCAGACCAACATATTTTCCGAACTGGAGAAACCAGTAATACTCTGCCACGAAGAAGGTTGTGATAAGAAACCTCGATTTTTTCCGTGCTCTTGCTGACGTTAACGATCGTCATTCGGATAATTGTCCGCCCCACCCAAAATGATCAGTCTTTTGCAGTAGTCCTAATTTCTTGTGTACCGTTTGGTGAAGATTTGCTTATACGCTTTGCGCGTTTCATAATGTTCCTCGCCAACGCTCCGAGGTTTAACAGAGTTGACGTTAATCTAAGGAATCCACTCTGGATAAATCCTTTTGCAGCTCATCCCTCTTGATAATAACGGTAGTATCATCTAAATGTGCAAATGTCGTGGCAGGACAGGGTCGGTCAATTCGTCCGCGGGTACATAACGGCTGGATCCGAAGTTACGATCCCATCTTTGGTAGAAGGTAGATTCCATTTCTTGCAAATAACCCAATTTCTTGTACTGAAGGTACGTTTTTGAATAACCCCCTGCACTAAGCATTCTCCCCCATAGGCGATAACTTCGATCCTGCTTGACGAAACGAAAGATCTTTTCCTGATGATACAGTACGTCTTGTTCATTAACATCCCGGCATATGTGCCGCCATAGTAGGGCAGTCCAACCAATCTCATACGAGCTCCGGCGGTCATTTCATTTGACCTAGACTATAGCGACTTTTTGATTCTGCAATATTTTTTTCCATTAATTACTCCGGATTCTTTCATGTTCCATGTACGATCATTTCCTTCCTCACGAGTACGGGTTCGGCCTACTCCGCAAAATCAGATACGCCTCCATGAGCGTTGGCATGTGTTGATCAATTTCCATGATGAGTACTGTTTTTACGCACTCCAGCTCCTCCAAAGAGTCCGATTTTTCCTCCACGGCGATAAGGACGAAAAGATCCCTCTTTAATTCCTGTTTCAAGATTGATAATTTCGTCCCTCTAACTGTATAAAGGCAGGTCAAAGGTCTATGAATCGGAGATTTTGTTGCGTAGTATCTACAGGACCCTAAATAGCACCGGCTCCCCAAGAACCGTTTGAAAATGTCGTCGAGGTACTTCCACCGACTGGAACGCTGTAATAGGAGCTCCCGTGTCAATCCACTTCCATTCCGCTCATCATCCATCTGAGCCTCATAGCTACAGTCTCACTCGATTATTCTATAATATGTTTGTTACCGTCACAAGTCACCTTAATGTGTCTGACGATAGTATCTTCGACCCTTAACTACCAAAGACGTTATCTAAATATTATCATCTTGCCTCGTGAGGAAAAACAAACCAGTATAACATGGGCCATATTTTGAAGAGCGAATACGCCCCTAGTGTTTTTGTTCGCAGTTGGAAACCGCAGACTAGAAGGGTAGGATTGCTTCTCATACTTATAGAGTAAAGTAAAGTAATGTCGAAAGTTTTTTTTGATAGTGCCATGCCATCACGAAAAATAAACCTGTCCGATAGCAATTGATCGTTTAATTCAATAAGGAAATAAATGAGTTAAGCACTTGATTAGTTGGTACCACCTAACCGAATACATTCCATTCGTTTACACTCATTCATGATAAATTTTCACAGTTCAGCCAATCCTTCTTTATTTCAAAGAAGTTAAGTACATTAATCCCGAGTAAGTCTCTTCATTTCTCTATCATTATAGAAAACCACCGGAATTAGTTTCTATTACTAGTAGATTCGAACACCGAACTCCAATTTCTGATCAGTATTTCGATCCTACTTGGCCATTGGTTCTTTGTGTTTGAATATAGATATTGGATTTCCGCTAACTATTCATTTAACCCGTTTTTTAGGATGAATATTCCTATTTTTCACATCTAGGATTCCATTACAACATTATCACTGTCAAGATGATTTTTTCTTATATTTAGATTCAAAATAAGAAGGGATTCCATTTATTTTATGTAACTTGCAAAACAACATTGGGTTTGGGGGCGCCATATATATCAAAGAGTATACATAACTGATGTATTTCTGATGAATCAATACATGGTCCTTAATCATGACGCGGTCCATTATAGCGTCGCACCCTTTACCAACTAACATGCGAAATTCGTTGATTCTATATTTAGTTATCGGCATTAATTTCTCTGTTTCCCCTCTCGTGTTTTATCTCGTTGTTTTGGAAAATTTTGTCAAGTTTCATTCACGCATACGCTATAGCGAGTAGAACCTGTCTTGGTGGGAGATTCTTAAGATTCATGAGTTGTAGGAGGGATTATGTCACCACAACAGAGAACTAAAAGCCAGTGTTGGGCTTTTAAAGCTGGTGTTAAACAATTACAATTGACTTATTATACTCTGACTACGAAGGCAAAACTACTGATATCTTGGCGCATTCCGAGTACCCTCAACCTGAGTTCCAGCCCGAAAGAAGCGGGGCTGCGGTTAGCTGCCGATCTTCGACTGGTACATGGACAAAACTGGTGTGGACTGATCGACTTACCATTCTCTGAGCGTACACACGGGCGATGCTACCACCTCTAGCCGTTGTTGGGAGGAAAATCAATATATTGCTTATGTAGCGTTATCCGTTAGAGGGGACCTTTTTGAAGAAGGTTCGTTACTAACTGTTTACTCCATTGTGTGTATGTCTGTTGGTTTCAAGCCTTACGAGCTCTACGTCTGGCTGAGCTTCGAATTCCCACTTTCTTTATTCCAAAACTATTCCAAGGCCCGCCTCACGGCATTCAGGTTAAAGAGATAAGTTGAACAAGTATGGTCGTCCCCATGGGGATGTACTATTTAAAACCAGAAATTGGATTATCTGCAAAAACTACGGTTAAGCGGTTTATGAATTCTCGTGGTGGACTTGATTTTGACCCAGATGAGGAAAACGTGAATCACAGCCATTTAGGCGTTGGAGAGATCGTGTTTTCTTATTTTGCGCCGAAGCAATTTTTCAAGCGCAGCCGAACAGGTGAATCAAAGGACTTTATTGAAATCTACTAGCGGTACATTAAGAAAATGATGAAAGGGCCATATGGTGCCAGCAGATTAGAGTTCCTATCGTAATGCATGACTCCGTGAACTGGTGGGATTCACTGCAATACTAGCTTTGGCTCATTATTGCCGTGACAACGGCCTCTTTCTTCACATCCCATCGCGCAATGCATGCAGTTTTAGTATAGACAGAAAAATCATGGTATTGCATTCCGTTTACTCGCTAAGCATTACGTATGTCTTGTGGAGATCATATTCACCTAGGCCGGTACAGTAGTATGTAAACTGGAAGGGGAACGTCAGATGCACTTTAGGTTTCGCTTGCTTTATTACTTGATGATTATTCCGAAAAAGACCGAGTCGCTGTATTTTCTTCCCTCACTGATTGGGTCTCTATGCCAGTTTCTGCCCGTGCTTCATGGGTATTCATGGTTTTGGCATAGTGCCTGCGTCTGACCGAAATCGTTGGGATGATTCCGTACTACAGTTTTGCGGAGGAACTTTAGTACGAGTGGGCCCTTGGGGAAATATCCCTGGTGCAGTAGCTATAGGGTGCTGAGGCGTGTTTGACCAGCTCTTATGAGGGACGTGGACTTGCTCGTGAAGGAGTGAAATTATCCGTGAAGCTAGCAACTGGAGCCCTGGAACTCGCCTGCTGTGAAGTATGGCAAAGTCAATTCGATTCGAACCAGTAGATAAGCTAGATAGAGAGAAAAAGTAAGTGTGCATTAATTTTTTTCAAAATTAAAATGTCCCCCCTGTTTGTTCTCCTAATGTTGCAATTAAGTCGGCCTAATCTTTCCTAAAAAAAAGATTGGCCGATTGCCGAATAAAAAAAAAGAATGAGCATCTATACTATGTATTTGCATAGACGTTTATATGTACAGATGTCAGATCTTACTATATATACAAGATAAGATCGAAGACTCAACAACTCAACTCTATTGTTTTGTTGTTGGATCCCTAGTAATGGATGTATTATGGATCCGTGGATATGGTGACTTTATTTTAATATCTCCTAGTTTCAGGCGCCATGATCAAGCCAAGGAAAGGGCCCTCTTAACCCATCCTATATATTGTGTTTGTCGTTCCATGTAAAAGAACTTAATTATTTGCTTATACGAACAAATTCTTTAGTCCTTTAATTTAGAGAATAACAACGATCTCTAAAATTTCGATGAGAATTTGTACCATCACATGGAGAAAGCTGTGTCTTTGTCTATTTTAAAAATTGAAAAAAGATGCTATCCAGATATTTGAGTGATACCTCGGCTTTCCCCCAAAGAGAAGCCATTTACTTCACTATTTGATTTCTTATCAGAACTTCACTCTAGGACTAATCTATCCTAATCATTAAGTGTTAATTAGTGAACGAGTACGTATTGAAAGAACGATAAGTAGTGAAGAATGAGTATCCCTCGACTGTATTGTATTTCATCAAATAAGGGGGTAGAAAGACTCTATGGAAAATGGTTTTCCGTTCGATGTTTTCTAAACGAGAAGTTAGAACTAAGGTGTGGCTAAGTAAAATCAATGGTAGTCTTGATGGTATGGACTACCAGTCAGAAGTGAACAACCTATCTAAACGTACGAGAAAAAGATGCCTAGTTGGATCATAGTTTAATTTATTTTTCACTAGTTGATTGCTTATTAAATCAAGGATATTTGGAGTTTGATCTCTGATGACACTTTTTAGTAGGTGATGTCATGTGACAGTTACTCTGTATATTTTGATATTGAACATCAGATTTTGAGGTACAATGATATTCGTTTCTGAGTGCCCTAGAAAAACCTTTCTAGTTATTTGAGTAGGGGTGATAAGAAAAAGAATCACTACTATTATCATTACGTATGATACTCAATCTAGTGTGAAAAAAAAAAAAAAAAAAAAAAAAAAAACAAAACAAAAAAAAAAAATATCACATTAATGTTGCATTGATAGTTACTCGTTTTGAAGTCAGTATTATAGTCTCTTTCGGTATACCACCATTACAGTGACAGTTACTGTTTATAACTTCTTTGTACTGTAAAATAGAAATAGTAGTGAGCGCGGTAGGTCTATATAAAGAACTGAAAAAATTTCAATGATTTCCATGAAGAAGTAGAATTCCATGAGAAGTAGAATCAGATTTCCATGCGAGAGTAGAATCAGTTTCCATGAAGAAGTAGAATCAGTTTCCATGAAAAGTAAGAATCAGATTTCCTGAAGAGTAAGCAGATTTTCCATGAAGACGTAAATCCGAATTTCTCATGAATCAAGTATAATCAGATTCCATGAAGAATTAGAAATCGGATTCCTAAGCATGAATCCGACTTCCATGAAGAATTCAGAATCAGAACTTCCATGAAGTAAGTAGAACCATGATTTCATATAATCAAAATACAAAACGATTTATTGGGTTTCATGCGAAATGTTATGGATTAATTATAAAAAATTTTTAAGTGCAAAATGAATATTTGTGAACATGTATATCATTTGAAACTGAGTAGTTCAGATAGATTGAACTTTCGATTGATCCCGGAACTTTGGGATCCTCTGATAAAGATATGAATATCTATATACCGCATTGCTGTTCGTTTTCAAACGAGAACATTATGGAGATCGTATCGATTTTTTATCAAGAAGGACGGTTTAGCTGATGCCAATTCAAACAGGCATATGTCAAATAAATGGTATTCCCGTGAGCAATTGCGTTATGGATTTTCAGATTTATGTGCGTCTTCATGATCCGTCGTAGGCGAGAAATACGTGCGTTTGATCGATATGCTACTATCGATCTCTAACTGTCATTATTGTGTGGCTTCGGAGGAGCACGCACTGCAAGTAAGAATTTGAGCTTGATGCAAATGGCTACAATTCTTCTGCTCATCTAATTACAATCAGATAAAAATTATTCTATTGTATCATTCTTACATCGCCTACAATGGTGGAGTAACCGCCATTTTGGTACTGTTGGGGGGATATCATAGTGCTGAACGCTAACGCCTACATTGCCATTTGCGGGTAAAAAGTAATTGAACAAACATTAAAAAAGGTATACCTACGTTCACAGTGTCCTGAGTATTTATTCAGTCTTAAAGGTTATTCGACCCAATATACCACGTACTCTTTTTAAAGTGTTCTGGGTGGATATTTCAGCTCCTACGGTTTTCTTTCCTGATCCAAGTTCAAAACTTAAATAATAGCACTAGATTCTTTTTTATTTGTAGCGAACAAGTAGGAATATCGTCGTAATCAGGTGTTTTTTTGGTGACATAAGTTCTCCTTTCTCCTTGTATAATAGACAGAGGTTTCGGATAAAATTTTTATTTTATATTTTATTATATTTTATTATTCTTTTTTTATTAGTTTTATATTATATTATAATAAATTATAATATAATAATATAATATACTACATATAAAGAATTGTTTTAGACATTTAGAATATAGAATTATAGTTTTCTATCTACATCTTATTTTCTCAACTAATCATAATATAATTCTAGTGATATTACTTATTCTTATCAATAAATAATATTTATTATGAATGTTTTTATAATATAGTTATAATATAATAATGGCTTATATTACTTAATAAAGATACTTGATATACTATATAATAGATATATCATAAGTATATAATATATCATATGAAGATATCTTTCTAATAGATAGAATATTACAACAGATAGAAATATTAAATTGAAGCACCTATTCTTCAATTCCACCTTACCCCTCTATTTTGGTTCTTTATGGCCTAGTATTTCCGGTCAATTGCAATGGTTTCCTTATTTCTTCATGTCCAAAAAATAAGAGTGTCCTAGACCCAATGGACCGAATCCTTATCAATTTATTTCACACTGGATGATATACAGCTATTTATCTCGTGATATGTATGATATGTGCTCTTTCCGACACACAAATGAAAAGAACTGTGCGGAATATGATATCTGCATAAATGCATGTATAGGTGAAGATAGCTGGTTCAAAAGGATTAGTGAATATTTTAATAGAAAGTCATGTATCTAACCAATTACTCCAAGTTCACATCAAAAGTGCTAGTTATGACAGTTAAACTTCGGATCAAGAAAGGTACAGTAAAATTTAATTTGGGTATTCGCTCAATGTCCAATCGATGCAACTGGATCTCGTATAGTATTAAATTGGGCGTCAGAACATAATGATAAACTTATAACGGTCTGAAAGACGAGTATTTTTGCTGGCCTGTATCCGTTTTAGTTCCACTAGATTCTTAGTGTTGGAACTTCCAGTTATCTGGTAGGAATTTGATATCCGTATTTCCTCTCAGCACATCCTTTTTTTCCACAAGGGATCGGGGGGGGGTGATTTCCTTTTCTATCTACGGGATCGCGGTCTATGCATTAGCTCGTATTTGTGGTGCACATTTCGTGGGAATGTATGTAGCGTTATGACCGATTCGATAGAAACGAAGTATAGTGGTGTATTTTTCGCAGGATTTGGTTCCTGGAATAACGTCGCATCTTCCTCGCTTCTTTATGAGGAGATATCCAATCAATCAGACTAGAGGTTAAGAGGGCTTATCCTCGTCGGTCCTTTATCGGGAAATCAGAGGCAAGGACCATTCCCTTGCCTCGTACTGAGAGCAAATTTTACTCCACAACGGAGAAATTGAACAAAAAGCTGCCGATTGGCTAGTTCTTGCGCGTACCATTGAAGTATTTTGAAACGACTGAAGTGAGAATAACAATGAAGAATAAATATTTTTCTCAAGGGGGAAGGAACTGAAACCGCCCCGAAACCTGTTATTTCGTAATACAGAATGCTCTTTAGGCCCAGATTGGGAATTGATACACTTTCTGGTTAGAGACTGTAACATTTCGAAAGATAATTGATCCAGGGGAGTTTTTCGTTCTCGAAACTCGATTCGTTACTTCAAGTGGGTTTTTCGATATTCTCGAAATAACACTGAAATAAATTTGTTTCACATTTGCCCATTGAGATATCGGAATAATATTTATTTCTTTTTTTCCTCCTTTTTCAATCCGGAAAAGGACTCTTATTCTATGTCCTATATTCTTCTAAATTAATAAAAAAAAAAAATTAGTACAAATAATAGGAAAGGAATAGACCCATAGGTCAATACCTTGTTATACAACCGTGCTTCAAGACATATCAGATCGGCCTAAGCAAAGAATTAAGCATGGTCATTAACATTCATTCCCGAAAAAAAATGAAAAAAAAGAAGCATTGGGCCTCCCTCCCATATCTCGCATCTATCTTATTTTTGCCCTGTGGTCTCTTTCTCATTTAAAACATGTCTGGAACCTTGGGTTACTAATTGGTGTAAATACCAGGCAATCCGAAAATTTTTGAATCATATTCAGAGAAAACTTCTGAAATATTCATATAAATTAGAATAACTATTCCTATTGGACGAAATGATAAAGGAGTACCGCGAAACGCATAATACAAAAACTTCATATGGAATTACACAAGGAACAATACAATTAGTCAAAGCACAACAATGAATATGTTCCATATCATTTTGCATTCTCGACAAATATAATCCGGTTTCGCTATTCTACTTGGTTATTTTCTATTCTAGTAATGAAGAACTCGTCCTTCTTAATTCTTGGTTTTCAGTGAATCCTCTATCACTTAAGTGACACAATAAAAGCTTTATCTATGCTTTTAGTTACTGATTTATGGAGCGGATTTCACTCGACCCATGTTGGTAACTAATGAAATCGGTTCGGTCTCCCGATTTTGATTGGATCATAACGATCAATTATATCTGGTCTTGTTTCAACTTTTCCAGTTATTCCTAGATATCCATTGTGAATATTGTATCTTCCTTCTTTTGTAAATCGTTATCTCCTTCTCCTTCGCTTGTATTAATTTATCATTCAATGAATGAATAAAGAACTCATTTGATCTTATTAAATCATCAAATCAGCATCTTTCTTCGTGATAAGAAGTATTCTTTCAATTTTCCTTAATTCTTTATACTTTTATCTGTTCAGTTATGCTGTCCTATATTCCAGTACAATTATTCATTACAATGACAGACTCGTGTATAGGAACTCTACTACTACCTATCTAATTTATTGTAGAAATTCCGGGATCATATTGTACATGCAAAATAAAAATACTTTTTCCTTGGGAAAGGAAGGATGACTCGATCCATTTTTCTGTATCGATCATGATTATATTTATAACTCGGTGCATCTATTTCACATTGCATATCCCTTTTTGCGCAGCAGGTTATGAAAACCCGCCGAGAAGCACGGGACGATGTATGTGCCATTGCCTTTAGCTAATAAACCCGTGGATATTGAAGTGCCGCAAGCTGTGCTTCCAGGATACTGTATATTGAAGCAGTTGTTCGACTACCTTATTATAGCAACTGAAACCAGTTCTTGCTAATGGTAAAAAGGGGACTTTTGAATGTGGGGGCTGTTCTCATTTTACCCGACGGATTCGAAATTATCCCCCCTTGATCGTATTTCTCCTTAGTTGAAGAACTATAGGAAATCGTCTTTTCCGAGTTATCGTCCCAATAAAAGAATATTATTGTGATAGTCCTTTCCCGTTCAGAAAATATTAAATCGTCTTTCCTCCCATTCGTCCCCCCCCGACCCTGCCCCCTACGAAGAAAGACGTTCACTTCTTCATATCCCATATACTTAGTGGAACAGAGGAAGGGGTCAGATTTCTCCTGAGTAGCAAAAGTAGACAATACAAGTCCCCTATATGCTACTCAGCCAGGTATAGTAAGCAGAATAGTACGTAAAGAAAAGGGGGATATTTAAATACCAAGTTGATTCATCGGATGACATCAGTGGGTGATATTATACCTCCAGGACCAGAAACTTCTTGTTTTCGAAGGGTGAATCCCTCAGCTTTGAATCAACGCATTAACAAGCATCCCAATGTGGGAGGCTTTGGTCCGGGAGATGCAGAAATATGCGTCAAAACCCTTACGGGTCCAGGTCTTTTGTTCTTCTTGGCATCTGTTATTTTGGCACAAGGATTTTTTTTGTTCTTAAAAGAAACGGTTGAAAAGGTTCAATTGTACAAATGAATTTCTAGGTGCAGAGATTCCTTACTATCATTGTAAAAAGCGCCGATTTTTTTTTGATCCATACAATTATGTAGATCCAAAATCTGTGAAACCTTTTTGGTTGCTTTGTTTAATACTTTTTTTTTTTTTTTTCGTTTGCGGGATGTCGGAATCTTACTTGTATCCTCTTCTTAGTACTAACAATAGACAATACAAGAGAGAATACAGACACGATGGGAAAATGAAAGAACGAAATCCTTTTAGGATGTTACTAGTCTTACCGTCGTCTATTCGACGAAGAACAGGGCGGTAAATCACTTTGTTTTGTGTCGTCTTATATCGAAATAATCATTATTTTTTCCCTCCTGTTCGGCAAAGATTACCATTCCTTCTTCCGGGTCCCCCAGGAACTCTTTTGGTTAGATTCATATGAAGTTGTGGACCAACCAAAAGAGGAGAAAGGATTAGGGGACTATTGGTTGAGCAAATAGAACTTCTTCAATTAACTTAAACTTTTAAACTTAAGAAATTTTCAAGAGAAATATTCAAACAAATTATTTATAGAGTTTTATAGAGTAATTTCTATTAGTAGTTTATTATAGAATGATATTTAGTTTAGTCTGAAATGCTTTGCAGGATGTCTTCATGCGTAGAAATCTATCTAATATTGTATTATTTCAGAAAATCCATTATTCTCTTTCTTGTTTCTCATAAAGAGTTAATATTATGGATGAAAGGAAGAACATAGCCTATGATCACTCAGAGATTCATTCTTCCAAAAACAGTAGTAAGAAATAAAAGAATAGAGTGTTTGAAAACATCAGAGCAAAGGCTCCGTTTTGTCATTTCATTTCTACTGAATATAATATTTTGATTATGTTGGACTGGCCCATTTGTATGTTATGGATAGATCAAAATCTCCTACTTCTATAAGGTAGAAAGCTCACGGGACTTACCCTCCTTTGTCCTCAATTAGAGGCGATAAGGTCCCGTTGAGTTCTTTGCTTACTCTTTCATGTCCCTACAATCCGTTTATCCGCTTACTAGAGAGCTGACCCCAACCCAGATAGAAACCGTAAAAGAAAACACTATTAAAACCGTCACAGGATACCAGTTACATTTACAACCAGCCAACGAGGAATCCTTCCAGTAGTACGGCCATTTCCCCTCCTTTTCCTCCACATTTTCCCTCAATGGGTCATGCTAGAGACAAAAACATTCAGGGATAAATTCTGAGTATGGTATCTTTCCGAATGGGATACGAATAATTCCTACTATTCTCTTTCTTTCTTTCCTTGAAGAATTGGAACATAAAACGCCAGTACGAAAAATTATTAATAACCCCAGATAGACTGGTACATTTCAAATTCAACATTTTGTTCATTCGGGTTTCTTGTGTCATAGCTCTATAATTAATTAGGTTTTCTTGGATGACTTTGCCATTGCTGATATTGACCCCAAAAACTAACGGTATGTACCAGCTAGTCACGTGAACAGCCACCATCGCACTGTAAAATTGTATAGTCGATCTATGGTCATTGGGTCCTCCTAAACGGATTTCTAAATTCATCAAGTTGTTCCAAGAATCAAAACGGCCGGTTTATCATGGAATACCGTGTCGGCTCTCTTGAATACTCGTTTGCGATGACTTCCCCAACACGTTCCGTAAGCTAAACCGTACGACGATAACCAACCCGCAATGGATAGGGAAGTTATAGTAAATGCTATGAATGACCCAGTTCGAATACTGGGAATAATATCAGCAAAAGGAACGTTCTCCCGTGCTTCCAACATTCTGACTCCACAATTTTTTTGTACATCAAAAAGGGCATTCGTTCCTTGAAAGTGGATCATTAATGGTAAAAACTACTGATATTGCATCTTTGTGGAGATCGTCAATTTTGTACCAAAGGTTTATTTTCAAGTATACCGAATCAGTATCGCTATCCTTCCTCTGGGCACCGGAACGCAGTCTCCGATCGTACCGGGAGCTACATAATTCTTTCTTTCTTTGTTTGTTCCTTTGTCTCTTCATAACTCTATGTTATTCAATAATCAATAGAAAATTACTCAATTCCTTATAAGATTTCCTTATTGATTCGTAAGAGAAAGTAAAGATCTTGGAAAGCGTGAATCCGATGGTTCTAATAATTTATGAGCATAGTAAATATTCACTTTATGAACATATTATAATATTCACAACAATTCAATTTATATTATGCGAATCTATAAATTACCCATTTTGGGGTTAACGTTTTTTTTGTTCCAAACTTTTCTTTCAAGTAATTGTTGGTCGTATAATACAATAACATATCCTGTAATACCAAATACAATATATATACTATATTAGTGAAGAACAGAATATCCTATATTAGTGAAGAAACAGAAACCTTGGAACAATCCATATCGTGATGGCAAACCGTTATTTGTATTAGATCCAAAACAAGGTTCTTTCTTGACCAACTCTAAAGTATTGAACTCCTAGGTAGGAATGACCGAATATAGAATCTAAAAGGATGGAATTGTTCGTCTTGGCATCGAGTTTACCGGAAAAAAAGAATAAATATAAAATTACAATAAGTAAAGTTTTTATTTTTTTCGATAGATCGTGGACACCTTTTTCTTTTCATTCTAAATATTATGTTATGGGCAATTAAGCACCTATTACTGTACTGAGTCCAATGAAGTTAGAAAATAAATAAAAGTAAATAGTACAGGCCGTTCGTTGCCAAAAAAGATAGATCCTATTGAAATGAAAGGAAAGATTTAAACTGGATTTTTCAAATCCAATTCTTTATTCCAAAATTACTTACTTCTTATATTTTATTTATATTTAATTTATTAATATTTACTTTAATAGTTACGTATAAGTCTATAAGTAATTTAAGTTTGAATGAGTTACACGGCACAGTTCTTATTAACTATTACTTATTACTTACTTTTATTTTTTACTTCCTTTTTTACATTTACTTTATTCACTCCACAAATTTCCACAATGAATCTGTTGATTCCGAATCATATGGATCGGTCAATTTCACAGCAATGAATCGAATTTTTTCTACCTATGTCACTCTTAGTTTAGTCTTATCTATAATGATGATTGATCCAGATTTTCCAATTGGAACTCAACTAATTCTGTCAATTGATTTTTTTCTTCGCCGTCGTATTTTGTTAAAAATTGAAACTTAGGTAATCTGTTTTATCACATATGTAGCAAAGAACATATCTAATTTAGCTCTTTCATTCTTACTAAACTAGTTATTTCGTTTTCATACTGGCTGCTTACTATAACCTCAGCTCTTATTCCATTGGTTTTGAACAAATACGACTTTGGAATGAATTGAATGACAATGATAAAAACGAATATTTTCTGAGATTCGGGTATTCTATTGTTCTTTCTCACATCAATTGCCAATTCTTGTCATTGATAGTCACGGGATAATTTAGATTTTCATATTTAGGGATAGATCTTACCTTCTTTTTATCCCCTTAACAAACCGAATGATTGAAGTTTTTCTATTGGAATCGCTTAGTTCTAATCCTATTACTTTAGCAGGATTATTCTACCGCATATTTCAATATAGACGTGGTGATCAGTGTGGACCTTTGATTGGAGTAATAGTTTCTTTGCTTTTTGTTTGTGATTGACCTCCTGCAGGAAGGGAGTCAATTCAAGTTTTCAAGTTACATTCCACTTTTGTTGGTTAAATTATTTATTGTGATTGACATCAATAAACCGATCACGCTCTGTAGGATTTGAACTCTACATCGGGTTTTGGAGACCCGCGTTCTAACCGACCGAAACTAAGAGCGCTTTCGGTTATCACTTATGCAGGAGAATACGACTGTACTGGTAGAAGAAAGTATTTTTCTACCCCCCAATACGTCCTTGTGCATACAGAGAGTATGCAAGACAAAGATTATTTCCATTTTATCTATCTCATGATCCCCTCGTTAACTGCCCCATGGGAGAAGTATAGTAGGATTACCGGATTTGAACACGTGTACTTTTGGTACCCAAACGCCCGCTAAGACCACGCGCGCCTACATCCCTTTTCAAAATTGTTTACAGTTTCATTGTACAAAAGCCCCCTGTCTTGTTTTCTCCATATCGCATTTTCTCCTCCATCTTATATACATTGTCTTGTCATTTCTCTTTTTGTTTTTGGTTTCAGATACTAAAAGAATATCGCCTCTGCACCCTAACGTTAAAAAAGTTAATATGTATCAGTATCTCAGGAACCAGGGATTAGATTTGTTTTTTTCTTTACAAAAAAAGAAAAATCATGCTTCATGTACAGATCGATTTTTAGTTAGGAATCCTGTTTGTGTTAGGATTCTGTGTAAAAAAATACAAAGGATCTTGAACTACAGCATCTGACTATTTATTACATCTATAATAGAAGGAGGTTTTCAATGCGAGTATATAAAAACAATACTCCTCCGTGCACTTCTAGTACTCTAGGTTTGGGTCGTTCGCAGGCCTATTGATATAACTTAATCGGTTATTTCCGGATGCCTTGCATTCCCTTTTTTTATTCTAGTTATTGATTGATATGCGAAAAATGAATAAAATTAAGATACAATCCACGTGACGAAAATTCTAATTTCGCCCCTATTTTTTCAGTTCTTTAGGATAGGAAGGAAAAGACAAAGTTTATTGACCTCAGCAAAAATGGTGGTAGACGAAGATCGAATGTTTTGAGAACAGAAATGAAATGTGGATCCGTCTCGGCGAGTTCCACGAAATCAGAGCATAAAAGAAGATATTTAACTTAAATAATAAAAACATACATATAATAAAATATTGAGATTTCGGATATGACCAATGAGAGTTCGAAAGAGTGTGATTATTTAATTATTACTCCTTTAAATTATTACTTTAATTAGTCTATTCTTTTTATGCATTAAAAATTTTTACTCCCATTCATATAATATTAATTATCTATTAATTAATCATTATATACCGAAATGATAATTGCAACGAATACTTTAGAAATTCATTTCTATTAGTACTTCTATCGATTTTATTTTTTTGGTTCTTTTCCTCTTCTTCAGCTCGATCGAAATAAAGAGTTAATCCGCTCCAAATTCAAGGAGGTTCATGCCACGGGTAAATATGTCAGATTCATAGTTAGTTTGGAATGGAACATTTTGTGCCCGCAATGATGTCAATAAAGAATCGCCATGTATTTCCTAGATCTTATTACTCAAAGAATCACAACAAGACGCCTGTCGGATTAGAATTGAGAAAATGTTGTCGCTAATTGTACAAGCATCCGATTCATTTATAAATAAAGAAAATAGATCGAACATGAACGCTGTGCGCTGTCTCGCCAAGCAGAGGAGACTTACATATTATTTAACATATATAATATACATAATGATACAAATCCAGCCTATTTTGGTCGAAATCTGAACTGAGTGAATAAATGAAATATAATTTTAGAATAAGGAATAACCATGGATAGTCCAAGCCATCTTTTCGTAATCCAAAGCGAGCTTTTCCGTAGCCGTTTTTGCCCCCAATTGGATCGGGGATCGAATCATATAGACCATGAGTTTAATCTTATCGATTATTAGTGGAACAGGAAAAATATTATCTAGGTGCGTGTGCCGAGATGACTTTGAAACACAACGATTATTACTATTGCTATAAAGCAGCCCGTATTTTATCTTTGTTACCTTTTCTTATATGAGAAACAATTTGAGAGAGCCGAGTCGATCCCCAGACTCCTGTTCCTAGAACCAAAAATAAATAGCCATACTCTTCATGACTCAAAACTCCAATTGTAACTCAAGCTCGATTGATGTTTTTGTTCGAAGGCCTAGAATCTAGAGGGGTTCCTTGTTATAATAAACAAAAATGGAGAAAATTTTTTTATGAAACAGGTGCTTCGTTCATATCCTATTCTATCTTAAGTTATTTTTATTCTTTTTCCCTGCTTGTCCTTCTCCCGGGGGATTCTGTTTCAATCATTCCTGTACTGTATATACTTTAGAATCTCTTTAAGTACTTTTAGAATCTTAACTTTTATTTTGATTATCTTGTTGAAATCATGTTAAGACCCCCCCCAAATTTCTTCTTTGATAAGCTTTTGTGCAGTGTATTTTACGATTAGAAAAGCATTGGCTTCTTGTACAGATTGTGTATTTAATCTCTATAATATACACTACCTTAATTTTCCACGAGTTACTGCATTTATCCGAGTGATCCAACAAACGAGCCGAAAGCCTCTTTTTGCCTGCCTCTATCGTCGATGAGGAGGAAGCCAAAGCTCTCATTTTCTGTTGATAATCGTTCGAGTAAGTCTGCATGAGCTCCTCTAAGGTTTACAAAAAAAAATGCAAATAAACAATTTTTGTGCGATCTTCTCCGAGCTTATATCCCCGTCTAACCCTCTGGTCCTTGAATCAATTAACCTTATGATAACGAATTGATTTCGATTCTTTCAGTCATGCCTTTCCCTCCTCACGGTCGATTAATAACAAACGATTATCCGATATATAAATATAATCACATGGCTTGTGCTACTATAACTTCCTGACCAAATTTTTTATTCCGCTCCCGCATTTCACCTGCAATAAGAAATTCTAATGATACTAAAAAAAAAAATAGTGGGTTCCTCGTTTTCTATGGTTACTTCTTAACGGTGAGGTCCTCTCTATACACCGAGCCGTCTTCTTTTTCATTTAACCAAATGGTATTGTGAACTTGTATAGTTCACACTCTTTGGCTCTACCCCATCAATTATAGAGTAATATCTCTTTTTCACAATAAGAGTTATCTATACGGGGATGGGGAAAAGTGCGGCATTTTAATTAGGAAAGTTGGCTAGTAGCTGCCTCTTAGTCCGCTCTGTATAACCATACGGAGCATACTCTTTTTGCTTCTTATACTACTCTTTCCTCCGCTTAAGGATAACTATTGCTACCAAGGGAATTGCTTTGTCATCTCAAATCTAGAGGGATTGGATTTGCCCAATTTAAACCATAAATTCCATACACAATATAGGTAGGATGATCTTTCATTTACCCCTATCATTGGTACCCGGTCATTGAACATGGAACAATTGTCTCATTTGTTCGAACTCTGATCTGAACGAGTCGCACATACACCCATCATGTTCCTCGACCTGAGACATCCTCTAAGAGCGGGAGATTTTCGTAACATTTCTCTTATTGGCTGTCTTGCGTTTCTAATAAGTTGTTTAATATGCATGTCGTATCGTATCTTATAATATGTCATAATATAGAATTAGAAATGGAATGGGTTGGTTTAGATCGGATCTTAACCTGATGATTGGATTGATGATTATGATTTTTTCTATTCAATACCAAATCACAGAAAATTCGAATTAATGGTTTGAAATGGCTTTACGAACGAATCCCCCCGGTAATTTTCATTTTCGACCGCTACGAGATCAACCATGCCCATGAGCTTGGGCTTCTGTGTGCTGACATAAAACAACCCCTTTCCATGTCTTCGGATACACCCCTAAAGGCTTGCCCGTTTCTTTGCTAAACCTTTGTGAGGGTTTCACGAAGTTTTCAGTATTCTGCCATTTCCAGGACAAATTCCCCGTTCGTGTTCATAAAAGAACTAGCAGGTTGATGAATCATGACCTAATTGAAGTGATATTGATATAACATCATGAAAACGTTTTCCCTCTATCGCTCGCATGATTGGCTAATGTAAGGGATCAAAAAATAACACGAAAATTGAACAACCGTACAGGCATCTTCTGTGCGTTGCATACGGCTCCGCAATGAATTACTTTTTCTTCTCTTCTATTCTACTAAGAAAGAAAGAGATCCATCTGATTCAGATCGTTGAATTATCCTTACCACCTTCCTTCGCAATAGAGTCAAAAATACTATGATGGTTCTGTTGCTTTGTGAAAATATAGCTTCGTCTGTGATTTAGCAATCCCAAAGTGCCTTTCTGTATACGATCAAATAAGGAAAACTGATCTTTTTTTTTTTCATTTTCGTACTCTTCCATAACATAAATATCAGAAGAAACTTCTGGTGTGGAGAAAAATGGTGTGGTTACGCCTGAAATGTACCCCCACCATAAAATCACAAATCGGAAATACCCTTTGTTTCATACTACTATCTCGATACAAATCTCATGGTTATGAAAAAACAATAATGGTTTGGGTCTATCGACTCTAAGTGCCATGCTATTATTACTTATATTCATATTCAATATGGCGAAGGCATATTCTTCTTTTTTTTTTTTCAAATAAAAAACCCTCATTGGCGCCAAGCGTGAGGGAATTGCTAGACGTGTGGTACTTCTCCTCCGTCAGAATGAAGATCCCATAGAAGCGGCTAACCCCCTGCATAGTGATGCACTGCGGTGGCCCCATTTGCATATTATCATAAATAGCTATTCCTGATACACCCCATCCCGCCGGGAATTTATAACAAAAAAGATCCTAGTAGTATCTTCTAACTGACTGCGTTATACATATACCAACAATTTGATTTGAGATCTCGCTATTCAATTAACCTCTTGACCTAAAAAAATTAATCTTTCTCGATGAAGTCGAAGTTGATTGAGACAAAATTGGTTACTTTCGAACTGTACGTGGCACTTTGGATGAACGGTTTCAAAAAAATTGCGAAAAAATCAATGGTCGTTCCGTTCTAATTTTTTTTTTTTCTTTCTGAAATAGGTTTTGTTTTCTAATAAGCTTCCATTTTTTAAAGACATGAGATGAGTTTTGGCTTCCTTACCTATAAAAAAGAATTTACTGACTTATTGAAATGAATTGAACAAATCCTCTCTCATTGATGTATTTGTTTCATCGACATTCAAATCACGATGTAATTTTCTGGTTGTTTCGAATGGCCTTTTCAATTCTTTTAGGTTCATGTTCTACTCCGGGAAAAGATCTGTCCGTTCATTTGACATATAGGGCAAAAAAAAAATTGGGGGGTTTTCTCAGTACCACTTCTTTTTGTTACGACTTTTTTTTTTCAATTCGTTTCATGCCTTTCCCCAATCATCCGATGGAACTCATCATACTATTTGCCGTTGGTTATTGGTGGACCGTTTGAAATCACTCCTATATAAGGATAAGAATCGTTTATGAATACACCGGTAATCGTAGCTTACATGGATTACCAATTGGTATTTTCTGAACGGAGCCTGGAATACTTTTACTTTATTTTTATTTTTATTTTTTTTCCCCAAGTCAACCATAAATTCTCCTAATTGATCCTCAAAATAAATAAATTGAATCTACTTGCACTTCAACGCTCCGAATGATTGATGGTTCACTCAATACATATTTCTTAGGCGAAACAGAGGATATTTCGATCGAGGGAGAGAACGGGTAAATTCCATATACCCCGATTTCTGACAAGTCGCACTATAATCAACCCAACTGCATCTTCCTCTCCAGGACTTCCCGAAAAGGTACTTTTGGAACACCAACGGTCATTAATTAAAGAAAAGATTGAGTACTATTACTTTTTTCCTTAAATGTGGAACATAACAATGGCTTTAATCCGTCTTCATCCCTTTTTCTGTTATTGTATTTTATACATAGATTTTTATACATAAATTGGAAGGTTTATTTTATAGGTACACAGAATGAATACAGAAAAATTTTAACTAACGATTCAATCGTTGGAGTAATACACAAGTATCTATCTACGCATCGTTTTTCCCTAAAGTAGAACTAATCTCCATTGCGTATTGTACTTTCGGGTATAGAATAGACTGCCTTCTCTTTGTTTTCTACGAACAGAATTGTCCATTATTTCAATGGAACGGAATAAAAATTAACCCTTTCTCATACGGAATCTACTGAAAGGTAGATACTAGTATAGTCTTTTCCAATGCGATAAAATAAGTGACATAGTGTCTATTTTTCTTTGATAAAGGGGTATTTCCATGGGTTTGCCTTGGTATCGTGTTCTACTGTCGTATTGAATGATCCGTCTCGATTGCTTTCTGTCCATATAATGCATACAGCCCTAGTTGCTGGTTGGGCCGTTCGATGGCTATACGAATTAAGCGGTTTTTGATCCCTCTGACGCCGCTCTTGATCCAATGTGGAGACAATGTATGTTCGTTATACCCTTCATGACTCTTTTAGGAATAACCAATTCGTGGGGTGGTTGGAGTCTTTCAGGAGGAACTGTAACGAATCCCGGTATTTGGCGTTATGAAGGTGTGGCAGGGGCACATATTGTGTTTTTCTGGCTTGTGCTTCTTGGCAACTATCTGGCCTTGGGTGTATTGGGCCCTAGAATATTCTGTGATGACGTACGTGCAACCATCGTTGGATTGCCTAAGATCTTTGGAATTCATTTATTATCTCTCTAGGGTTCTTGCTTTTGCTTTGGCGCATTTCCATGTACACAGTTTGTATGGGTCCCTGAATATGGGTGTCCGATCCTAATGGAACCTGAAAAGTACAACCTGTAGTCGCGTGGTGCGCGGAAGCTTTGAATCCTTTGTTCCCGGAGGAATACCTCTCATCAGTTGCAGCGGGTACATTTGGGCATATTAGCAGGACTTCTTCCACTCTTAGTGTCCGTCCGCCTCCACGTGTATACAAAGAATTACGTATGGGCAATATTGAAACTGTACTTTTCCAGTAGTACCGCTGGCTGTTTTTTTTTTTGGCAGCTTTCGTTTGTTGCTGGACTATGTGGTATGGTTCAGCAACTACCCCCATCGAATATTTGGTCCCACTCGTTATCAGTGGGATCAGGGATACTTTTCCAGCACGAAATATACTAAGAGTACGCGCCGGACTAGCCCACAATCTTCGTTTAACGAGCTTGGTCCCAATGCCCCGAAAGAATTAGCTGTTTTTATGATTACATTGGTCATATCCAGCAAAAGGTGTATTATTTCAGAAGGGTCAAGGGACCACGGGGATGGAAATAGCTGTTGGGTGATTAGGACCCCCGTCCTTAGAGATAAAGAAGGGCGCGACTTTTTGTACGTCGTATGCCTACCTTTTTTGACACATTTCCGGTATTTTGGTAGATTGGAGACGGAATTGTTAGAGCCGATGTTCCTTTTCTAGGGCAGAATCAAGTGCTATATGTGTTGCAAGGGTTGTAAACTGTTGGTTCTACCTGGGTGCGAACTCATGGAGTCAGTTATAAGTGATCCTGTGACTGTAAAAAAATATGCTAGACGTGCCCATTAGGTGAAATTTTTTGAATTACTCGGTCTTCCTTTGAAATCTGATGGCGTTTTTTCGCAGCAGTCCCAAGGGGTTGTTGTCACCTTTTGGCCATGTGCTACTTTTTGCTGTTGCTCGTTCCTTTTCGGACAACACATTTGGCATGGCGCTAGAACCTTGTTCCAGATGTTTTTGCTGGCATTGATCCAGCATTTTGGATGCTCAAGTGGAAATTTGAGCATTCCAAAAACTTGTGATATCCACTACAAGAGACAAGTAGTCTGATACAACATTGCTTCTGTTATCTCCCCTTTTTGATTTGACATAGGGTTAGTACTGACGAAATCTTGACTTGAATCCCATCTTTTCTTCTTTGACTCTTTCCTTTTTCTTTATAGGTACATGATGCCACATGAATAGGTGTGGAAGCTATAATGTAAACCCACTATCGAATCTATGGAGCCATTTGTTTATACATTCCCTTTAGTCCCTCGACTTTAGGGATAATTTTTTCGCTATCTTTTTTCGAGACCGCCTAAGGTTCCACTAAAAATGAAATAATTTGTTTTCATATCTCAATGAAGTAATCGATTCTCCCTCATATGGGTAGCGTCTCATTACTTCATAGTCCCCGTGTTCTTCGATGGATCTCTTAGTGTTGTGACTGTTGCCAAAAGCGGTATATAAGGCCGTACCCAGTAAAGCTACAAGTAAACCAGATAGGAAGATGGCACTATGGGTGCTTTTTGTTCCCCCCCATTTGTTTTTTTTGTTTTTTTTAGACAATTTTCAAGATCCAATGGATCTACGAATAGATCGTTTTTACACTCCAAGGAATGGTTATAAAACGTCAACAGATCTCAACCATGCATTAAATCGGATTTATGGCTCACACACCGTTGAGGATAGGGTCATATCTGGCCAAGACAAACTACTTTAAGGAATTTATTGAAACCATGAATTCGAATAGGGTAAGTAGGCTCGGGCTTGGGGGACTACCACCATATAATGGGATTCGCAATTTGGCCCATTTTTCGTATTCCTATCTATTAATTTTGTGAAATTTATAATTCTTTTCCCGTTTTACTGGTATGGAATTACATATGAGTTAAGTTTTATAAGAACTTTGAAGTCCTAGTTTTTCAATTTCAAAGAACAATTTTATCTTCTTACTTCGTACTAAACTCGGATTTCTAGACCATTCTGGTAGTTCGAACCGTGAATTTATTGTTTCGGGATCTCCGGAATATGAGTGTTTGGACTTGTTGTATAATTGCTCCCTATTGATATACAGAGAATGGTCCTGTTATCTCTATCTGACGTGATTCTATTTCGTGTCTGATTAGTTTTTCTAGTATCTGGAGCACGGAATATATACTAAAATAGAAAGATTAAGAAAAGAAATAGTAAACTATGATTCCATGTACTACTACGTTCAGACCTCGCACACCGGACTCAGAAATTTCAATAGATATTTCCTAAATCAAACGATTTTCCTTCCTTCGCCTTTTTTTTTTCTTGTACCGAAGGACAACTCTTTTTCTAGATTTGTGTGAGTCATTACATTCATCGAATAAGTGAGCATCAAGGGTTCTTACTCGAGCCCCTTTTGATTTTAGCTTGAGCTTTGCTTTATTAATTTAATTAAATTAAATCATCGTGTTCTAGTATGAATCTGGGTTTTTGCAATTGATCATATGGGTCTCAACAAGCAAATTCTATCAATAGTACAACAATAATCAAGCCGCTTACCAAAAAAAAACAAGAAATAAAATAACAAATAAAAAAATAGGGAAGAGAAATTCAAAAGGCCTGTACAATGTCCACATCAAAGAGCAGATGAGCCACTTGATATTTGAGGCATTTGTCATTACAAAAAAGATACATTTTCGTATTTTTTGTTACTTCGTATCTTCGGGTCGGGGCACATCAGCGGCAAGCAAAAGTTTTTGAACTTCTATTTACATATATCCGTTGAAATCAGCATTTGTTTGTTTCTGCTTGAACCGTACGAGATGAATTTCATATACTGTTCTCAAGGGGGAGTCCCTTGCCTTGGTTACCTATCTCAATAAGTATGGATTGTTTTGAGTAACGTCTGATATTCAGGCGATTGCCGATGATATAACTGTAAAATATGTTTCCTCCTCATGTCAACTATTTTAATTGTTTAGGGGGATCACACTTACTTTTTTTTATTACAAGTATCTAACATGTTTTTGCTATGACTTTTACTAATAACCTCCAAAAACCGTTACAGAGGCTTTTTCCTCTGTTCAATCCTACTGACTGAGGCCAACTTTGGTTGGTTATCCCTATCAGTTCATCGATGGTCCAAGTATGATGTTCAATGATGATCTTGCACCGTATTTCGTGTGGTACCTTACCGGTTATGTAAAAAAACCCCGCGAATGAACTGGGTTACAGGTGTAAGTTTTGGCTGTCTTGAACGGCAATCTTTTGTCCTGTTATTCCTTACCTTGGACCCAATTGGTTATTGGCAGTAAAATTTGTGAAGGCGTACCTGCAGCTATTCCCGTACTAGGATCGCCTTTGGTAGAGTTATTACGCGGAAGTGCCTAGTGTGGGCCAATCCACTTTGACTCGTTTATAGTTAGCACCCTTTTGTATTGCCTCGTCTTACTGCCGTATTTATGTTGAATGCTTTTCCATGATACTTTAAGCAAGGTATTTCGTTTCTTTCTAGAATCATAATATTTTGAATTGATCATATATCTACTGGGGAGGAAGATAGACAATAATATTCATTGCTAAAATATGGATTATTGAAAAAATAGAATGTTATTGATACTTTTCTTCACTTCGAAGTATTGTATTCCTTATGTGAATACGAATAGGTTTTAAGTTAATTTTCCGAAGAGAGGATGGATTATGGGAGTGTGTGACTTGAACTATTGAATTAGGCCATGCCGATTATATTATTTAATCTGCCACATTGGAATTCACACCAAATTTGTCGCCACATCCACCACCACGTAAGCCCCACCTATTTCCCGAGGATAGGCCGTCGTTTGGAGAACCTTTTCTATGATCCTACCTGAATCATGTTATGCATGAACAGCGTCCGGAAGATCCCGTAGAATAAAATAGTGATGTGAATGATTCAAATGGTTCTGTCTATTCACTTCAACTTAAATTCATAGTGTAGAATGCATTCTTTCCTCTGCCTCGATCCCGATCTGATAATACTATCGAGTGAAATAAGAGGATCGAGGAAGAACAGAGCTAGACTTTAGTATTAACAGTAATACTTTGTATGTAGAAATCGAGATTTTGGGGGATAAACACCATCAAAAGCCATGAGACAATACAAAAAGCACTTTGCTCATGATGCAATTATAGCCTACTTGGTATATGCTAGCATTTACCGTAAGAACTCTGAATTAGTTGCAATGAATAGTTGCAACTCCGGAAAATGGAATCTGTAATCTTTTCTGTACCTAGAGTCATTATATATGATATGTGGGGATATGTATGAAAGATAGATTTTTATTATCTATTATTTCTGCCATTTTTCCTTTCATTCTTGCTCTAGCCTGATGATGAACAAATTAATCATGTTCCTTCCTTCCGGGATGGATCCATAAGAATTCACCTATCCCATAACAAAGACCCTGACTTGAACGGCTGTATAAGAGCTAAATTGCTAAGGGATGGGGCATAATAATTATGGAACCCGCATGGCCCAATGATCGTTATTAGTTTTCCATAGTAAGTCTAGGTCTATTGCATTAATTATGCTTGGCAGTTCTGAACCGTCAATGATTGGTGACCCGCGTATCCATGCAACTCCTTGGAATATTACCCGAATGGTACTTCTTCTTTCCGTATTTCAAATCTCGCACAGTACCCAATAATTATTAGGTGTTGCTTTAATGGTTTCAGTACCAACGGCTTATTGTACAGTACCTTTTTTGGATGTGTTATAAATTCCAAAATCCATTTCGCCGTCCAGTAGCTACAACGTCTTTTTGATCGGTACCGCGCATTAGCTCTTGGTTAGGTATTGGAGCAACATTACCTATTGATAACTCGCTACCTTTAGGGGTCTTTTTTAAATGATCAACCGTGAATAACCATATTAATGTATCTAGAATAGTGACTTCAAGTCCTATTCTTAGATACATTAATTTTATTATGATAATTCCCACGAAAATACGGATTGTGCCAAAAGGTAAAAACAATTTTTCTCTTTTTCCTTTATAATTTTTCTTTCTATTTTTATTAGAAAAAGAAGAGGTAAATACTTAGAATGATTTAAATTACATTGATTCTTAGTAAATCAATGCGAAATGCTTTTGTAGAGTGTCCGAATCGCTTTTACACTTCTATCGAAAATTTTCAATTCTCAAGAAGAAAATTTGTTTTTAATCTTTTGGCACAATCCGTAGTTCGTGGAAGATCATAATAAAATATGTATCTAAGAATAGTGGAATTGAAGCACTATTCTTGATACATTAATCATGGTATTCACGGTTGAATCAATTAAAAAAGACCTAAAGTTATGCGATTTAATAGGTAAGGTTAGCTCCAAGGACTAACCAAGAGCTACTGCGGTAC
>PYDT01002223.1:0-32979 GCA_004837865.1 Musa balbisiana
ACATGAGATTTCTTCCATCCAGTCCGCGCGATGAAAGGATCCAATAATATTACCGATACGCATGTATTTAATAATTAATAAACTACTACACTAAGACATTAGTAATATTGAATTTGTTTTGTTAACAGGAAGATGTAATATACAGGATATATAGCTAGAATTTTATGGATTTATGCTATTTTAGATATAATTATAGATTAGATATAATTATAGATAAGTGGCTTTTTTATAATTATAGATATGCTTTTTTTGTATAACGATCCTTGATCCTTATTTTTCCCTTTAATCAAATGATGCCAAACCTATTGGTGTAATCTCAATAAAACTAAGGTTTTCGTCGGGCGAATATTGACTCTTTACTGTTTTATTCCTAGTCAACCCTGACTTCTCCGATAAATAAATTTTTCCTCGTTGTCGTTCCGCATCCCCCATGAATTATTCGATTTCGTTTTTCAGTATAATCCTATTCAGTCACAGGTTCCCTCGTTCCCTAGCTTCTCCATTAATGTTAGCCTGAACTCTGCAATGGAGCTCCCAACAAAATTCCTTCTCGAGTCAATCTCCTTAGTTTTATTACCCGAGGCTCTTTATTATTATTTATATTCTTCCACGTTTGATGCTTTGACACTTGCCTTTTGAGGTATTCATAGACCATACATATTGAATCATATATCATTTTTGGAAACATTTATTTTTGTTCTCTCTTTCTATCATCCTTCCATTTATCCCACATCCCTTGTATTTTGTTTCACAACCCAAATCAGATTTTTTATGGAAAAGATTTGTTCCGTTGCTGCAACTATATGATTGATCCACTCACGCATTAGTGACTTTTTCGTTGGGATCTCGACAATACGAAGCATCAGTTGGTTATTATTTTATTTGTTTTTATTTTTGTTTTTATTTATTTTATATAGTTATTAAGTTTAATTAGGGTTAGTCTATTTTTTTTATTCCAATTCTAACTCTAAAGAAAAATTAACGAGTCACACACTAAGCATAGCAATTAATAAAACAATGGTCAATCGAATTTTTATTCACCTTATAGAATTATAATTGCCTCATTTTTTTGTTTGTTTAACGGAAAAAGAATGAAACAGTTTTGTTATTTTTTGTTTCATCACTGGCCATAACTGCAAGAAATAAAGGTCATTATGCCTCGTCCACAAATATCCAAATTTGAATGCCTATACTCCATAGATGTCGAATTGTATAGGAACATGATCCAATTTTAGCTGCGAATGTTTGTAGGGAACCCTGCCCTCTCGATCCATTCGACACGTGCATATTTCTTTTCCGTCAAGCCTCCCTGGCAATTGTACTTGCATTCCTTTTGTATCGTGTTCGCTAATTCAATAGCCTTTTTGCATTGCCTTTCGAAACGAAACTCTAATTTTTAATTGAAAGCTATATCCTTCCCAAGAATATTAGGTTGCCGCATAAAGGTTTTTCAACTCTTGTGATAGCAGTTGGTCCTTCGGTTCAACAAGAATTACATTCTTTTTGTACATTCATCTGTAATCTTCGATTCCTCGTGTTTGGCCCTCTATTAAATAATTTGGAAATCCAATATAGATTATGCCTGGTCAATCAAATTCTTTTTTTATTCCTATACGACGATTCCTTCGAACCCGAGGATATTCTCCTATTTTTTGTACATAGTTCGTGATACAATTCCGTATTTTTTCATCTTCCTGTAAACCCACAGAATAATTTTTTGGTTGTGCGAACCAAAGGAATGATGAAGTGGTTGTACAAGTCTGAACCAAGTGGATTTATTTTTTGTCCCATATTTTTCCGATTATATTTTTCCTTTCGCATCCATATTGTTTTTTACACAGTTTTACTATGATGAATCTAAATCTGAGATTCATCTAAAAATAATTTAGGATTTATCCTTTTAATACAATTGTTATATGACAGTAGGTTTTTTTATCGGATAACTACGTCCTCGAGCTCGAGGTCTTAATTTTTTCACAATGGTACTCCTATTAACTTTGGCTTCACTAATGAATGAATCAGCTTCGTTCAAACCCATATTATGACTAACATTTGCTGCTGCAGAATAAACCTTTAAAATGGGATAGAGGCTCGATAAGGCATGATTTCCAGTATCATAAGTTGTTCTCATAGGAACGTCCGCGAATCTGATCAATTACTCTTCGCGCTTTGAAAACAGACATACTACATATATGTTGAGCTAAAATTTTTACTTCTTTAACCGAACTCGAGTTCTTTATCATAAGGTTATCCTATCCCCCAACTAAATGATAAACACTTGTTTGATACTTTATTTTTTTTTTCACAAAAAAAATTATTTTCAATTTCAATTTTTTTTATATTTAATTTATATTTTATATTTTTTATATTTTAATATTAAAATGTTTTATTTATTTGTTTTATTTATTTAATATTAAAATGTTTTATTTTAATATTAAAATGAACTTTAAATTAACTAACGACGAGCGAGATTTATTATCGTTTCTTGCATGTTCGCAAAAGTAAAAGTAGGCGCGAATTATCCCAATTTGTTGACCTACAATCGATCTGTATATAAATGGGTTAAAATGTTCATTTCCATTATGAATAGCGATTGTATGGCCAATCATTGTGGGTATAATGGTAGATGCCCGAGACCAAGTTACTATTATTTCTTTCTCCTCCCTCATGTTGAGTTTTTCCATTTTTTCCGATAAATGGTTAGCTACAAAAGGTTTTTTTTTAGCGAACTGTCATTGTCCCACAGTGTAGTTTACGCCTTTTTTTTTTTACATTTTGTTTTTTAAAGATTGGCATTCTTGTCCAATATCTCGATCTAAGTTAAGTATGGAGGTAATAACTAAATCTCCCATAAGGATGAATGGAAAAAGATACACCTTTACTAGAAAAGGGGTCGGATGTATCCAAGTGGATCAGCAGTGGAGTGTGAATCCACCATGCGCGTGTTCAATTCCCGTCGTTCGCCATCACATTTTTTCAAATGCAACAAAAAATTCTTTTCAATATTCCTATTTTACGCGACGAAGAATAAAACTAATCACTGATAGTTTTCCTTTTCCTACTCTCTTCCAATCGCAGGATAACCCCAGGTGTTGTGTGTTTTTTCTACCGATTGGGGCTCTCCCCTCACACCTCCCCCCTGGGGATGGTCTACAGGGTTCATAACTACTCTCTTACTACGGACCTTACCTACCAAACACTTAGAGTCGGCTCTAACACCAAACTTTTGGTTCCCCCAACAGTTACTCACTTGGTCCGACTGTTTGCTAAGCAGTTTTTGGATATCACGCTCTCCCCAGATGGTAATCTTATGTGGCCGGATTTACCCTCTTTTGCAATCAGTTTTCGCTACCACCTGCTGCTCTAGCTATGTTCCACGCCCTTTCCAAGTGGTGATTTCTTGTATGTAGGGCCGTGCCTAATGGCATATCGGTTGAAGTCTATTCTCTTTTTTATCAATAAAACCCCTTTCCAAACTGTACAAGCTCTTCCAAGCATACGGCTTGCTAGATGTATATGATATATCATCACGATGGATCTTTATATAATCGTATATGAAGTACCACATGAGTGGATATAATGAATCCCAATCTTGCTGAAGCACTCATGTTATGAGCTTCTACTCTAGTTCTCTCCCCGTTCCGTCATCTGGCTTATGTTCTTCATGTACAGTCAGCCGAATGACTCTATGAAATTACGTCGAAGACTCCACATATTACGGGTACGTAGAGACATCTCTCTTTTTTCCCGGGGGATCTTATTCCACTGCTTAGGCTTCAATTCCGCCTCTGACCATCAAATTAACTGTGAATAAACCCGTCCTCCTCTCTTTGAAACAAGGGGCGAGCTTCCGGCTTTCTGTGCGTGCTTCACAAAACAATTTGTCTTCTATCCATATTACCATATCTCTAGAGTCATAATTTTCTATGAGGACTACTGAACTCACACTTGCTAAAGCCCGTTACTCAACAGGTTTTTCTGTTGAGTCTATCCTAGAGGTACTCAAATTGGCTCAGTGATCGATTTCTAGGGTCGTCGTAAACCTAATTGGTACACTCCAATTACGTAAATCACTAGTTCAAACCGCACTCGAAAGGTAGGGCATTTCCCATTGATAGTAGGGAACTTCTGTACCAGAAACATGGGGATCTCCCATTATAGCCCATCTGGATGTAAAATATCTCTCTTCTCAACATCCCCATAGTGTAAGAACAAATGTATGCCTTTCGATTAGGTCGTATTCTTCTATGGTTACTATTCTACCAATATGTCTTTTTCATTCCGTGAAAATCGAGTTTACGGTATAGACGCTTATGAACGCTCCCCCTCTATGCCGTGCGGTAATGATTCCCTCTGGCATTTACGACCTTTACTACAACGGATGCTGTCCATAATCTCAAAGTATTTCGTGATTGGATTTCACTTGACTGGTTACGGCGCCAGTGCGTGTGCTCGGGGTAGAAGTGTTGTAGAAATGGTATCGATCGCCGTGTTATTAGTATTTTGCTTTAAGTTCTTTCTCTATAAATGTGGAATAGAATAACCCGGTTGCGGGCGGTAATGTCATACGTCTGTAATTGCATTGTATGTTCCCATAATAGGTCCCATTCCTTCTACCTTCCCTGAGTCGATGACATTCATAGCTTTACCTTTACCACAGACAAAGACGATTCGACCCAATGCTTTAGTTCTGTCCTAGTTGATCCTGAGTTCGACATTAGCAGTATATTGATTGTTCCCCCAATAACCTAATACTTTTTTTCTGTAAATACTGCATATTTGATTCCATCCATAAATCCATTTTCTTCCCTATAGTTCCAGTATCGTAAGAAATTCTAGTTCTTACGTTCATATGTTAGGGTAATGAATATAACATACCATTCGTTAGTATGGCTGAGGGAGAGTCCATTTCTCAGAGCCATCCATAGACTTATGGAAACGTTCCCATTGGGTGCAGCCAGCAGAATTGAACCTACGATTTGCCATTAATAGTTGGGCGCTTTAACCATCATCCATGGCTGCTTAACAGAGACATCCATCGTTATACGTACATAATATCGTAATACGTATCTCGTATAAATAAGTAATCGGAAATAGTATTCGTAAATAAGATATCAAAAAGGAAAAAAAAAAGGAAATAGTATAGCGTATAATAAGTAGAATCGTAAATAATATATCGTATAATAATTATATCGTATAAATCAGTATATCGTAAATGTCATCATAGTATATATCGTTAAATAAGTAAGATCGTAAATAAGTATATCGTTAAAGAAGTAGATCGTACATAAGTATAATCGTATAATAAGTATATCGTATAACTAATTATCGTAAATGTATAAATAAGTATATCGTATAAATAATAATAATCGAAAATACGTATATCGTATAAATAAGTATGTCGTAATGTTAAATACCAAATTCCAATTGAATAAAATCTTTTATTTGAATAAAATCTTTAGAGGGATTTATGGGACACATCAATGTCAAATCGGATCGGCCGACTTGATAGAGAGATTAGAGATCAGAATTCCTCACTATTTCTTTAATTCTTGATCAAATACATTTTTTTCCATCAAGAACGCTTTAATTGAAACTTTTTTGACCCCCGAATTTGGAGTACCCTACTTTCACGTGATTCGCGGGGTTCAAACAAGCAATCGAGATTCATGATCAAGAGGGGTGTGTTACACAGTGAGTACTGCTTGTAGTAGCGGTCCTTATATCGCTGTATAACACAAAAGCCGAAAGATGGTCGAAAGAAAAAAATTCTTCTAGTTGATGGAGCTTCGCTTCCTATCCTATGAATTCCATTGGACCAGAAATGATACATTGGAAGAATCTTTTCGTCTTCCAATATCCATAGTTTGATTGTGTTCGTTCCTTTATCTTCCAAAAGGGAAAAATAATTGCTGAGAGTTTTTCATGGAGCCGCTGAAAGAGAGTACGTGGGTTCTCGACCAATAAATAAAAAGTGTATCATGCCTGAATCTACCCGGAGTTCGCGGTGGTGGAAGAACCGATCGGAAAAGAGAGGGGATTCTAGTTGTAAGAGATCTAATGAAACGAGCTGGAATTAAGATCGTCTTCAAGAGAGAAATATTCGCGAATATCTGAGTTTCTTTTTTTATCCTATACGGATGATCCGATCCGACAAGTACGCATTATTGTTAATTGTTTGATCGTCTTTCTCGCGAGGAAGAAGCGAACTAATCAACTTGAATTTGTGACAGCGATTCGAAATCTTAGGTAAAGACTTGATTTGTTCTCTCAATTTGCCGCTTTTCGTGAAAAAGACCAATTGAAGGGGAGGGTTTCTTCAAACAACAGGTGAGCTGAGCACGATTCATCAAAGGATATTGAGCATTGTCCCATCTCTCTCGAGAAACAAGTGGGGGTATTTCTTTGCAAATTGTGCTTCATTTCATATGTGGCAATTCCGCCAAGATCTCTTCGTTAGTTGGGGGAGGAATCAGCAACGAATCGGATTTTTTTGCGAGGAACGTATCAGAGAGAATTTGAGTGGTTAGACAATGTGTGGTTGTAAACAATGATCGGTTTTTTATGCAAGGTCGGAATGTATGTCAAATATTCAATATGATTCCACAGAATCTATTTTCCGTTCAAGTAAGAGGATTCTAGCCAATATGACAGGATCGTCTGATCAATCCATAGATCATTTCGATTCCATAGAAATGAGATTCAGAATATCCCCATTGATCGCTCAAACAGACATTCAATCCACTAAAAGACAGATCTATTCTTTGGATCCTTCCTTCTTCAATGCGGAACGAACAGAGATAGAATCAGATCGATTCCGAAATGCCTTTTTGGATCTTCCTCAATGTCCCCTGCTATTCACGGAACGTGAGAACAGATGAATATCATCTGCTTCCGGAAGAAAGCGGAAGAATTCTTGGGGAAGCCACAAGATCAATGCGTTCTTTTTTCTCTGACAGATGTCATTAACTTCATCTGGGTTCGAATCCTATGAGAAAGGTCCCACTAAATCAAAATTTTGAAGAAAAACAGATGTTTCTTTTGTCCCTTCCAGGCGATTGGAAATCAAGAAATGGTTGATATATTCAAGATAATGTATGTATTTCAAAAACGTCTCAATTCAGTCCTATTTTCATTTCATCAATCCGGGATGTGATATTGGTCCGAAGGATGAACCGTATATGGACAGGCATTCCAATCAGAGTTTCATTCTTGAACAAAAATCCATTTTTTGATTTATTTCCTCTATTCCATGACCGGAACAAAGGGATACACGTTCACCCGATGTTGATCAGAAGAGAGATTTCAAGAAATGGGCAGATCTATTCACTCTATCAATAACCGAGCCGGATCTGTTGGTATCATAGTGGATTTGCCTTTTTATTGATTCCTACTGGTTGGATCAAAAAAATTCTTGAATGGGTATTCAACTCCAGATAGACTCTACAACAAGAATGCTTTAATTGTTCTACCCTCTGCTTTTTTATGAAGAGAATTGATCTTTTTATCGAAGATCAGAAAAATCGGGTCCGGATCTACTGCGGGAATGATTCGGAAGATCCCAAAACTAAAAACGCGGTATTTTGCTAGCAACAACATAAGGAAAAAGGCAGTCCACTCATATATGCTTGATCCTAAATCGGATTCAATCCAATATAGCACCTATGTGTACATAATCAATGTTCTATCGATTCTTGTTATTGATAGTATCCGCCTCGCACTTCGAATATGGAATTCAAAGGGATCAAAGAGAACTGATACTCTGAATCATATAACTATAATGACATATACGATCAACCAACATTTAGTCGATTTGAAAAAGAGTCGATAAATGTTTTTATCCTTTTTTTCTCGCACCGAGAGATCCATGAATCGGGCTCCTGATGTAAGATAGATCAATGGTCCAAGAGAGCAAGATTTCCAGGAACATTTGGAACCTTTGCGTTTCTGAACAGACGACCCGTTTTTCAAGTAGTGTTCGATCGTTAAGTATGATCAATAGTCGGTGATTGGGTCCGAGGCTATCGACAAACACAATTTGTCTAAGTCACTTTCGTTCTTTTTGTCCAAGTCACTCGTTTCTTTTTGTCCAAGTCCCTTCCCTTTTTTGTTCCACGTCACTTCCCTTTTTGTCCAATTCACTTCCCCTTTTCTTTGGTGGATTACGGGCATTCCCCATTCATATTCCGAGATCCACGCCGTGAATTTAAAAGGTCCGAATGTCAACGCCGCAATCAGGTTGTTGAATCAATCGTTTTCAAATCGTTCATTTGAATAAATTTGAAAACCCTTCTATTGGGTATCATGATACTTACCAAGACCGAATTCTTTAGCAATGGAGGAACAACTTCCATGTGTGTTTCCAAAAGATACGAGAGTGGAATGATTTGACTCAGTTTATACATAGAAAAATCGCATGTAAATCTCTTTGATAACACGGATTTCCGATTTCTCAATGATATCCATGATCGAGACAATTGGCTGAATCCCGTGAAACCATTCATAGAAGTGCATTGATTCTCTTTCTTTTTATCCGCAAATCTGACTTTCGATGTCCCTTTGAAATGATCCAAATCACTCTGTTCTATGGTAACAAATAGATTCCCTTTTTTATGTGGAAAAGACACCGTATCAATAATATATCTTACCTATGGACAAGTCCTCACTACCTTTTTTCATTCGCAACAAAATATGTTCTTTCGTGCCGGCGTTAAAAAAAACTAGTTTTTTGGAGAGAGAGACTTTTCACCCATCGAGTCACGGTACTAACCTAGTTCATACCTAAAGATTTTCCACAAAGTGGTGCAAACGTATAACTTGTACAAATCTTTCCCTTTTTCCAATTCGATCCGACCATTTTCGTTTTTCGTATAGCATTACGCTCGTCGCATACATTTCTGCAACACCTCTAACAGAGAACAAAGAGTCAATTTTGGAAGAACTTATTGTCATCCTCTTTCAGATATGAATCTATCTGATTTCAGACGGGAATACTTGCCATCGGTATCTCAGGTTCAATTCAAAACATGGTTTGATTCACACTCATGTTCGAGAAATATTACCATCTCGGAAACGGAAAAAAAAACGGAGTCCCTTCCTCTAAAGAAAATGCGGTGAGAACGGCCAGATTATAGACATTTCAACGGGGAGATAGTTCTTTTTTTCAAATCGTCGCAAAATGAATCGTGTTCCAAACAAAAGGGAATCCGTTCCAAACATATATGCCATGGTTCCTTACTTCGAAAGAGTGCAAATATTAAATTTCACCCTTTTAGATCAAACCTTTTTCATACCGCATTGTCGATAACTAAGGTAGCATTCACAATTTTTGTATCCATTTTAAAATTTGTATCCATTTTTCATGATATTATGCATGGATCAGATATATCATGGCCAATTCCTCAAAGATTCTTCCACCATGGACTCTGTAAGTGAGATTTCGAGGGGTGTTTACAGAACTTCTTTTCTGTCTCGAAGAATGCTTCAGCGAAATAAGGAGTCCCCATTCCATTGTAGGGACACATCTGAGATCAACAAATGCGCGGAGTTGGAGTTCCTCTATTCCAATCTTTTTCCTTCGTTTCTTGTTGCTGATATCCGTTCGTATAATCGTCGCTTTGTTTCCCCCAAGCTCTAGTGAGTTCCGACATGAGTTATAAAGATCAAATCTTTGATGATTCCATCATACATGATTGAGTTTGCGAAACACTTTTGGATGGGGTATCCTACATCTGACTGAATTCTTGCCTGGTGAAAGAATCTCTTTCTATTGGTTCTGAAACAAGTAGGAGATTCTCTGGAAGAAATACGGGGTTTTGCTTTTGCTTTTGGTGGCAACATGCTTTGTTTTGTCGCTTGTTGGGGTCAAATCAATACGTTGCTAGGAAGAAAGTAGTTTGAATATCCATCTCATCGATCGCAGAATACTATCAATCCCACAATCTCATAGTATCGATAAGCCAAATCCCATCAATCGAATCACTTTTCGAGAATACGAGACATCTAAGTCGGACAATAACGAGATTCTATCATTGATAAGAAACAAAACAAAGGTGACCGGTGATTGTGTGATGTGATAAAATAAATCCTGGTCGCGAACAGTGGCTTCGATTGATGATGAGAAAGAGAATTCTTTGGTTCGTTTCCTCCACCTTAACGACAGAAAAAAGGATTGATTCAATTCTATTGATCTGACTCTAGTGACTTCATTTATCAAAAGCCTGACTCTGGTTACCAATGATACAACTGAACAACCGGGGATTCAATTTACGTCGATCTTAGTTGACAAGTATATACTGAATTCGGATTCAATGGATCCTGTTTTAGCAGAAAGACGGATATTCCTGGCTCATTTCAGACAATTACTTATTCACAAACCTCGGGTGGGCTAATAGTTTTCATTTCCCTCTCATTGCAAACCCTTTTCGCGCCGCTTGCCCTATCCCGCTTCTAGGATATTTTATGATATGTTCGATATGACTGGACGATCCTCATTTGTCAATACCTACGACAAACCCTTGTTACTTTCAATTACCGGGTATTTCCGAACAAGTTTTCCCGGATACAACCTAACATTATTTTATTGATGATATCGATTTTGATGATAGTGGATATGACGATATCGATATTGATGATAGTGGGACGATATCGATCTGGATGAATGACGATATTGATGATGACCTTGATTACGGACTGCTAACTTGTATATGACGCCGAAAAAAGACCGTTTGTATCATCCTTTCAATCGCATAGCACCACATGTCTCTGCATAATTGGATTCCAAACTCATGGATCTGTATATGATGAGTCGACTTACTTATCCCTCGGTCTATAGAGACTAATCCTCTCCCGAGATTGTGAAAGTATGTTCCCAGAATATTCTTGTTATTGTTGCTTCGACTCATATTTCCCTTCCCCAAAAAGTGATCCCGCTCTAATCTCCGATAAATTAAATACATGCTTAGATACTAAGTCTTCTATTTCCGCACAACGAAAGCCACTTTTTCATTCTTCATAACTAGGGATTTCACAATTGTAAAAGAAATGTTCCATACTAACGGATTGGGGGTCCATAACCATGGGTTCCATGTACGAATCTTGTACACTAGCAATGAAGGCCCTATCAATTAGTATTACACAGAAAAATCAATTATAGAAACTATACATGAGATTACTCTTCATAGAAAACTTGTGATTTGCGATCCAGGTAAATCGGTTCAGGATCATGGATCCTTTTCTATAGATAGGAAGGGCTTTTGCACAAAATGTATTCTTAAGTATTGCCCCTTAGATCCTATATCTATCTATATGAAAGAATCAGAAGTGGATTCTTATTTTGTACAAATGGTACTTCCTGTCGGAACTTGAACGAGCATGAAAAATTAACGATACTTCTTATCTTTTTGATTTTTCTGCCGGCCGGTCGCTCAGATCTTTGGTCTTCACCCGGGACCTGATGACAAAAAATCGGAATCACTTCTTATCGATTCTTGATAATGATGCTGAGCTAGTTCATTGCCTATTAGAGTAGAAGCGCTCTGGTGGGACCCTCACGGACAGAAAAAGATGTGCAGTCAGTTTGATACTAATCGAGTGACATTACTTTTCGGTCCAACAGTTAGATATATGCAAAAACAGATCTTGTCATTCTATCGGTGAATCAGAGATTTCTATATGAAAAATACGATCGTATTTGAAAGAAGAGGAAGAGGTCGTCGACCTGCAACAGCTACAGGAGGAATTTATTCAATCACATAGTTTGGGCTCCTAGAATATTGGCGCCCGTGTGGCAACCTATGTGATGATTGAAAAAGCCCACTGTTCCTCTATCGGGCTGTGGGCACGGACCTTTTAACATGATAGGATGAGCTTCAAGAGAATTATTCGTTAGTTCTTGGCATAGTGAAACCAGCAGTAACCAGAACGAGAATAGCTCTTCCAAAGAACAAGGCTTTTTTCGAGTAAGCAATCATTTGGGACCCTGCGGATCCATTCTTTTTTTCTATTCAAAGATCAGATGCCCTTTGTCTCGTGTTCCACGTCGAGACGTCTTTGCAGATGAAGAGATGTCAGTGGCTTATTACTTCCCAAACAAAACCTTCTACATCCTATGTATAATCTGGTTCATCAGAATACGCAAGAAAAGTACTTCGATGGTTGATTCATCGCCAGAGATGGGTCTTAAGAACAATAGTCCCTTAGCTAATGGATCTTTCCTTTCTAATACTCTGCCAGAAGTTCAGTATTTATCAAATCTGTTTCCTAATCTAACGGAACGCTATTGGAATCAATAACAAGACAATGTTTAAGTAAAAGGGATGGCTTTTCCTCGGATGAATTAAACGGATTTTGGATTCAGTAACAGAGAACTATGTCCCATTCCTTGGCCGTAAAGATATGTGGCCATGAAAAAGGGGATTAAGGGGAACAGGATTGCCGGGTGGTACGTCGTGGGAAAACATTTTTTATTCCATATTTTGACCTTAGCTCCATGGAACAATATGCTACTGCTGAAACATGAAGAATTGGAAATTTAGATCAAAACACAGGTAGGATGATATGAACTGCCTAAACAGAATTCTTTAACGGCGAACAACCCGAGTCGATATTACTCACTACTCAAACAATGTCCATTAATGAAACATGTAAAGCCCTCGAAAATAAAAAAATACGCCTGTCTATAAATGCTTGTTGCTATCGGTGCTCCAATAACGATCATTGGTTTAACTGAATAAGCTAAAGAAAATGAAGACCTTTCTCTCGTCTCAGGTCGATTGATCTTCTCAATTGGACGAATCCCCCCATGGATAATACATATTCCTTGTTGCCCGACTCATTCTAATTGTTTTGTTCCGACGCAAGAGATCCACGGAGCCGGTTTCGTCCTATTCAGATATTCACGACCAGAGGTACTTGGGGTTCTCTTTCGGATAGGCCTGAAAGGAGACGGAAGGCCGGAATGCCAACCGACGTCTGTCTCCACCGACGTCTGTCTCATTCTCTAATTCACCCGACCCAGCCATTGGGAACGTCAGTGCCAAAGTCACTGATGGTACGGGATCGCCAATTCCTAAAACGGACTATATAATGTACTTTATCGGCTGTGTTATGGGTCCTGGTGGGTATTTTTACCAGAGGTTTTTTATCAATCTCCCCTTGTGTGAGTTCCCTTGAATCATATCCTCGGGGGGGTGCGGGGCCGTAACGATTTCAAAGCGGCCTCCTCCTTAATTAGATGAGAAGATCGCCAAGATTCGTGATCCCCTGCCGAACCTATCCAATTCCAACAGTCGGACTCTGATCGTGGGGTTGCCGATACTTTCGTAATCAACATAGAAGATACCGGTATATCAATATTGATAGATCCGCAATCTGTTCTTGAATTGCTCATTCAATGAGCATTCTCAATATTAGGCCTTGAAGAGGACTCGAACCTCCACGCTCTTGAGCCGCGATTTTGAGTCTCAGCGTGTCTACCATTTCACTCGAGGCTCTGTAAAGTGAATCGTATGCCATGAGATGATATCTATCTATGTGAAGATGAATATATGACAAAGGTGGGTGTTGGAGATTTCTTAATCGATCGGTCATGTCATATAGGCCGGTCATACATCAATTGCTTCGATTTGAATTATCCGGCGGAACCTTATAGTATAATCCAAGATTTACACTCAAACCTATTTCCGATTCAATGAAGCCCAAAAAAGAAGGAATATGGTACCCCAATAATACCGATAGATATGTCAAAGCCGGTCCGATACGCCTATTCCTAAGCCTAAATAGAATGTACCTACGTGCGATCCATAATGTAAACATAGTATCTATTACATACGCTTCGAATGACCCATCCCATAATAAGAATGTCATAACCCTATTCCGGTCGGTCCGGTATGGACTGAACTTAATAATCTGTGATCTGTCGATTCCCTGATTATACTTCATAACCCAGCCCATTCCCATTTTGGGTTGGGCGACCAGATCACTAATATCTTTTATTCCAGTTAGTAAGAGGGATCTTGAACAATGAAATAACCTATATCTAAAAGACGGGCTATCCTGGACTCAATTGCAGATGTTTTCATTGATATGCCTGGTATGTAGATGCTATCACACATACAGTCAACTCATTCGATGGAATTGTTTGAATCTTAAGTAGATCTTCTATATTTTTCGACTGTAAAATGGGTTATTTGCTTGATTTCGTCCAGTCCTTATAACGTTGATATTTTTAGATAATAGTATAGAAACAAACGCTCGTAAGGAGTCCTAGTGAAACCAATAAATATAGGCCTGCCTGCCATCCACACCAGAATTATGGAGTTTTCCGAAAAAACCTGCTATGTGAGGAAGACCTCCTATTGATAAGAACATAGGGCGAAGAGAGGCCAAAAAAATCTTTCGTGTATAATCCTGCATAATCTCGAATGTTATCATTTCCGGTACTATACCAATAATCAATGCAAGCAAAAGTTTCCTATATTCATGGAGATATAGAACAGCATATAAGTTATCATTCTTCAATCCATCATTGAGTCCTCCAACAGCTTATCCTCCAATTATTACATATCCGATTTGACCGATGGAAACGAATATGCAAGTCATACGTTTCATGCTTGTTTGAGTAATAGCAATGAGATTCCCCATATCATGCAAGAATGCTAGGTTTCCATAAGAAGATGCCATTCGTTTGGATAAAATAAAAGGAATATCGAAAATTCGCGTGCTGAGCTGAGCAGCACTTTCGAATAACAGAAAGAAAGAACGACTGGAGTGGTAGAGTCGGAGTCGAAAAGATAGGATTCCTCACTTCTTTCCTCTCATTCAAACCGTGCATGAGACTTCATCTCGCACGGCTCCCTAAGTGATAAAGAAAAAGAACTCATCTTCTTTTCCTTTTGATTACCTTTCCTCGCGTATTATAAGACCGAATCCATTCGATTTCTAAAATGATTACTATCCGTTAACTTTTCGAGAATCCTTCATCAGTGGGTTTGTGAATGCTGACTTTTTAATCTTTCGACCTTGGTTTCCGAGGAGCAAGTCAGAAATAGTTGAGAAATAGAACCATCTATTTGATTCGTTCTCCCAATAGCCATGATAGAGCATCTTAGGATTATCCTTTTGTCAACGGAGTGCTCCTATTACAATCACTCGTATCTCTGAAGGAGGATAACCAACTATGTAGCAATCTACAATCGATAATCCAAGCATTGTATCCGTCATAGTGGCCGACCTTTGTAGGAACGTCCCTGAATACGAACTTGCAAAATGGATCTGTTTAGTCATAAGAGATTTCGTTGGTCCTGACCCGCTTCACTTATTGTTATGTGAACAAAAAGATCACATAACCTTTGGTAAAAGTTATGTCATTGGGCCGGGGGGATAGCATTTCTCTTCTGCATGTCTAATGGAGTTTTGAAAAATCCAAACATCTCAGAGAAGATAAGAGAGGTAGGACTTTGTCCGAACTGAACCGCACTCCCCTTCGGTAGACGTCAGTACGTCCATTGATGAAAGTGGCTGGGGAAAGCTTGACCCATTCCTACAGGATGGATATAAGCGCAATGAAATTCCTGTTGTAGTTATACATTTGTGTATGATAAGACCATTCACGTATTCTTGAAGTCTCGATCTCCCCCCCAGGATGAACCATATAGCCAAGAAACCATGAACCTAATAGAAAGATCTTGCCACCACCCAGAGTAAATATTTCATAGTAGCCTCATTAGACCGTACATCTCTCTTGGTATATCCAGATAATAGGTAGGAACTAACCTGAACATTCTGGAGCTACAAAGATAGTTATTAAATCGTTAGCACCACATAAAAACATTCCTCCTAAGTAAGCTGTTAATACGAATACGAAAACTCTGTATAGCCATTTCTGTACATTAATGTACTCTACGGATAGAGTATACATAGAGTTGCACATAGTAAATAAGAAATTGAAAGATTTCGGTTGAAATGTTTCGTTGTTGGAATTTCCCGAAAAGCTAATTATAGGTTCTTCTCTCCATCCGGAACAATATGGCCGTTATGCTTATTACTAAACTTGTTGAAGAGTATTAAAATAGAACCACGTCTGATCCTTTGATCAGATTTTAATCCGATGCATCAGAAAGAAGAATTAGGGCCAAAATTAGGATACTTCTGGGAAAAGTTAAACTTCCTGTAAGAGAAGCAAATGAACCGCTTTCATAAAATCTCGTAGAAATCGAGAATGAAGTTTTTGCATTCTGTACATGCCAACATTATTAGTACTCAAACGCAATCCTCCGAAAAAGTCCCATTGTTTCGAACTTTCTATTTTTGGGCATGGCTATTTACGGACTCCCCATGAATAGGAACAACCCTTATTCCATGATAGTTTCCATAAGATTCCTCTTCTTATTCTTAAGCAAGCCCCCCGAGAGGGCTAGTTGATCATGATTTATGTTTCATTTCATCTTTCTTTTCCTTGGTTTGTTTCGAAAAGCTATCGTCCGATTCTTTTTCTATTGGATTCTTTTCCGATCGATGTAATGGATCCATTGTCCTATATATATCCTGTTCATTGGATTAACAAATGTGCAATAAGCGTCTATTTGCCTCTGCCATTCTATGAGTCTCTTCCTTTTTGCGTATGGCATCGCCACTCCCTTTGGCAGCATCTACTAATTCGGAACGTTTTAATTTGAAAGCCATATTTCGACCCCGGACGTTTTCGGTATTGCCCCTAATAACCACGAATGGCAAGTGCTTTTCCTTGTGTAGATCCTAGTTCAATCTGAACTTGATGGGTCGATTCCGCCTACACGTCTTGCTTTTAACTGCTATTCGGCGGGAGTACTCCACGTAGTGCTTGACGTAAAACAGATCGTGGATTTGTTGCCGTCTTTTGTGATCTTTTTCATGGCTCGATAGATATTGATAGGCCAATGATTTTTTTTTTCGTGTTTCGATAGGACTTAACCACATTTAACTAATCGATTACGATAATTGGATCGATTTTGCAGGTTTTTCTCTGCATAACCTCGACTGACAATGGCGTGAAGAGGTTCAGAATCATTTTTCTTTTTATAAGGGCTAAAAACGAATTACTTATTTTGGCTTTTTGACCCCACAAGTTTTAGGGTTGATCGCTCGAAAGATATGACAGATCTCCCTCCAAGCCGTACCTACACTTTCATCGCATACGGCTTTCCACAAATTCTATATGTATCTATGAGATCGAGTGATGGAATTCTGTTTACCTACACTTTAAATTGAGTATCCGTTCCCTCCTTTTCCTGCTCTTATTGAAATCCTGTATTTTACATATCCTACGGCGAGTCCGTAGGTGTCCGAATAAGTGTACTGTAAAAAGAAGTTGCTTCGAAGCTTTCTATTTGCCTCGACCTGTCTAAAAAAGTCGAGGTAGTTCGAATTGTTTGTTTACACGGCAAGTAAGGGAAAACCTCTGAAATGTTTCAATATTGAGCCTTGGACATATATAGTTCCGAATCGAATCTCTTTAGAAAGAAGATCTTTGGGTCTCGGGTAGCCTGCTCCAGTCCCCTTACAAACTTTCGTTGATTGGTTAGCCTATACACTGTCACAGTTTCTAGCGATTCACATGGCATCATCAAAGATACAGTCTTGGATAGAATCTACAACGCACTAGAACGCCCTTGTCGACGTCCTTTACTCGCGCCGCAAGCTAGGGTTCCTCGAACAATGTGATTCTCACACCGGGTAAATCCTTAACCCTTCTCCCTTACTATACTACGAATTCTTGTAAATTATGGCCAATACCAGGTATATAAGCAGTGATTTCAAATCCAGAGGTTAATTTTATCGTACTCTGGAACTTAGCGTAAGGCAGAGTTTGGTTTTTTGGGGGTGATTAGGTGGAAAAGTTGACAGTACGTCACCCTTACTGTCCCACTCTACAGAACCGTACTGAGATTTTCACCTCATACGGCTCCTCTTCAATTCTTTCGAAGTATTGGATCCTTTTCATTCGTTCGAGAATCTCTCCCTGATTCCACTCCGTCCCGAAGATTAACTTAAGACCAAGTCAGTCACGTTTCATGTTCCATTGAACCTTTCCATTTATATCAAATGAAGGGGAATATTATTCTTTTTACCACATAGGCTGATCCAGATCACGATCTTATCATAATAATAACAAGAAATCTTTCTCATCAAGTTCCCCTTGCCCCTTATTTTTTCGAGATCCAAAAGATCCTTTTCGAGTTTTGAATTTGTTTCATTTTGAATCTTGGCTCTTCATCTTCTACTTTTTTGAATATCTACTTATTTTTTTTTTGCTTTATTCTTTATTTCATTTGATTTTCTTTCCCTCTCTTTCTGTTTATTCCTCCATGATTTCCTTAAGTTCCCATGGGTTTGTTGATCCTGTAGACTCTGACCATTTTTCTCATCGAGGCGAAGGAACGAAATAAATCATATTTATTTTTCGATCAAAAACACAAAAGTACGATGTGAGATCTTCGGTTTTTTTCCTCTTCCTCTATCCTACCCAGTCGTGTTGAATCAATAGAGACCTTTTCTTTCTTATGTAATCGATATTATTACGATTCCCTTCCTTCCCGATTTTTAACCCCCTCCCAAGCAAAATCCCGAATTGGATCAAAATTGACGGGTTAGTGTGGTAGCTTATCATGCGTTAGCACCTTCAAATAGGAGTCTTGTTTCGAAAGATCCTGGCTTTCGTGCTTTAGTGAGTCGTTCCGAGATCCTTTCGATGACCTATTTTTGTGTGAAGGGATATCCAATATGATGCCGATCGATTGCGTAATGCCCGCGGTATCAATGAACCGGGGACGTATACAGAAAAAACAGTTTTTTTTCTATTATATATTATATGAGTATTAGTAGTGATCCCGTTTCTGGATTATATTCGTATTAGTTAGTGAGCCCGGTTCGGTGAGTTCCTTTCTTCCGATATGAACTGTTGGCCCCCAGTCCCCTTAACATTTTGTCCTGTGACCGAGGAAGAAAGGGTCTCCGCGGAATAAGGTTTGTACCGGAGAGAAGCAAGGAGGTCAACCTGTTCAAATATACACATGGATCTGGCAATGCAATGAGTTGGACCCTCATGTCGTCCGAATGATCAGTCTTCCACATAGGTAATCTTTGTCCTGCCTGGGCAAGAGGCTAGTAAGTTACAAATTCTGTCTCGTAGGACATGTATTTCTATACTATGAAATTAATATTTCTATAACTATGAAATTACTATTCTATAACTATGAATTAATAATGCCAATGAAGTAGTTAATTGTGGGGTTACCCTATCCTTTTTCTTGTACTTTATTCCTAAGAACAGGATTTGTCCATTTATTTTTCGAGGTCTCAAAAGGGTGTGGACACCCAATAGGAACTCTTGAATGGAAATTGAAAAGACATGTAGCTCCATTCCTTCGAAATGTTATAGCTTTGGCGCAAGAAGAAGGGTGATCTATACATCTTGACTTGGTTTCTGCTTCCCCTCGTTTTTAAAACAATACGAGTCGGGTTCTTCTCTACAGTATCGAATAGAACATGCTGAACAAAATCTCTTCATGTAAAAACCTTCTCTGCTCGATTTAGATCGGAAAATCGTACGGTTTTATGAACCATGTGCTATGGCTCGAATCCGTAGTCAATCCATTTCCGCATAGGACAGTTTTACCCATTGAATCCACTTTTTCCCATTATTTTACTATCCCTACCCATTATTTTACTATCCATATTTGCGCAACGAGCCCGGCTTCCAGTTTTCAAATAGTGGCGTTGAGTTTCTCGACCCTTTGCCTTAGGATTGTCTAGTTCTATTTTCTCGAGGACCGGAAGGGATATAACTCAGCGGTAGAGTGTCCACCTTGACGTGGTGGAAGTCCTCATTCGCGCCTGAATTATCCCTAACCCATGGAAGTTTTTCTATTTTTGACTTGGCTCCCCCGCCGTGATCGAACGAGAATGATAAGAGTGCTTGTGGGATTGACGGATAGGGTAGATGACTATATTGCTGGAGCGACTCCCATGCTAATATGATCGCATGGATAAAGTTAGCCTTAGAATGAAAAGAATTCGACTCCTCTTTGTCTACGAAACAGGAAGCTATAAGTATGCACCTATGACTCTCATGAGAGTTCGATCCTGGCTCAGGATGAACGCTGGCGGAATGCTTAACACATCAAGTCGGACGGAAGTGGTGTTCCATGGCGGACGGGTGAGTAACGCGTAAGAACCTTCCCCGTTGGTAGGGACACAACACCTTGAAACGGTTGCTAATACCCCTTAGGCTGATATTGAAAAGAGGGAATCCGCCCGAGGAGGGGCGTGCGTCTGATTAGCTAGTTGGTGAGTAATAGCTACCAATGCGATATCAGACTGGTCGAAGGATGATCAGCCACACGGGACTGAGACACGCTGCCCCAGACTCCTCGGGAGGAGCAGTGGGATTTTCCGCAATGGGCCGAAGCCTGACGGAGCAATCCGCGTGGAGTTAGAATGCCCACGGTCGTGAACTTCTTTTCTCGGAGAAGAAACAATGACGGTATCTGGGAATAGCATCGGCTAACTCTGTGCCGCATCCGCGTGTAAGACAGAGATGCAAGCGTTATCCGGCATGATTGGTCGTAAAGCGCTGTATTGCTTTCACATCCGCCGTCAAATCCCAGCCAACCCTGCCGGTGGAAACTACCAATCTGGAGGTACGGTAGGGGCAGAGGGAATTTCCGGTGGATGCGGTGAAAATGCTAGAGATCGGAAAGAACACCACGGAAAGCACTCTGCTGGTCCGACACTGACACTGGAGACGAAAGCTAGGGGAGGCAAATGGATTAGATACCCCATTAGTCCTATTCCTTAAACGATGGATACTGATTCGCTGTGTCGTACGACCCGTGCGTGCTGTAGCTAACGCGTTAAGTATCCCGGCCTGGGAGTACGTTCGCCAGAGAACTCAAAGGATTGGACGGGGCCCGCACAAGCCGGTGAGCATGTGGTTTAAATTCGATGCAAGCGACGAACCTTACCAGGGCTTGATCATGCGTAATCCTCTTGAAAGAGAGGGGTCCTCGGGAACGCGGACACAGGTGGTGCTGGCTGTCGTCAGCTCGTGCCGAAGGTGTTTGGTGTTAAGTCCCGCAACGATCGCAACCCTCGTGTTTTAGTTCCACCATTGAGTTGGAACCCTGAACAGACTGCCGTGATAAGCCGGAGGAAGTGGTGATGACGTACAGTCATCATGCCCCTTATGCCCTGGCGACACACGTGCTACAATGGCCGGGAACAAGTTCGCGCTCCCGCGATGGGTGAGAGCTAACCCCAAAACCCCGTCCTCAGTCGATTGCAGGCTGCAAACTCGCGGCAATGAAGCCGGAATCGCTAGTAATCGCCGGTCAGCCCATACGGCGGTGAATTCTTCCCCGGCCTTGAACACCGCCCGTCACACTATGGGAGCTGGCATGCCCGACAGTCTTTACCTTAACCGCAAGGAGGGGATGCCGAAGGCGGGGCTATTGACTGGAGGAGTCGTAACAGGTCGCCGTACGGAAGGTGCGGCTGGTCACCTCCTTTTCAGGGAGAGCTAATGCTTATGCCTTGTGTATTTTGGTTGACCACTGCTCACACCCAAAAAAAGCGAGCTACTCTGACTAAGCTTGGATTGTAAGGTCTTCTTTCGTTTCTCGACCTGTGAAGTAAACCAGGCTCATGAGCTTATTATCCTAGGTCTAACAAGTAGGTTTATAGGATCCCTTTTGACGTCCCCATGTCCCTCCCGTGCGGCGACTGGGGATAAAAGAAAGAGGGGATGGTTTTTTCCTCGCTTTTTTGGCATAGCAGCAGGCCATCCCATGGAGGCCCACACGACGGCATTATCTCAGTGGGTATAGGCGCCCCTGAGTAATTGCGTCGTTGTGGCCTTGGCTGTGAGGATCTCACCACATTGCTAGTTCAATGTGCTCATCATCGCCTGACCCGGAGATGTGGATCATCCAAGGCACAGTAGCATTGGCGTACTCCTCCTGTTCGAATCGGAGTTTGCAACCAAACTGTCCTCAGGAGGATAGACTGGGGCGATTCAGGTGATTATCCAATGTAGAGTCTAACTTTCTATTCACCCTCGTGGGATCGCGGGCGGGTCCGGGTGGACCACCACGGCTCCTCTCATTCTCGAGAATCCATACATCCTTAATCAGTGTATGGCCACCTATCTCTCGAGCACAGGTTTAGGTTCGGCTCAATGGAAAATGGAGCCCTAACAACTGGAAATGGGCACCTAACCACGCATCTTCACAGACCAAGAACTACGAATCGCCCCTTTCATTTCTGGGGTGAACGTAGGGATTCGTACCTTCGAGCCCTTTTTTTCATGTCTTTTCCCGAGGTCTGGGCGAAAGCAGCACTCAATAGGATTTCCCTAATCCCCCTTCCCGAGTAGGAAGAACGTTAATTCTTTTTCCTTTCCGCGGGCCAGGAGATGTATTAGCCATAGAAGAATGCTTGGTATAAATACTCACTTCTTGTCTTCGACCCCCTCATTCACTACGAGCGCCCCCGATCAGTGCATGGATTGTCTATTTATCTATCTCTTGACTCGAATGGGAGCATGTTTATTAAAAAGGATCTTAGAGTGTCTAGGGTTGGGCCGGTAGGTCTCTTAACGCCTTCTTTTTTCTTCCCATCGGAGTTTTATTTCACAAGGACTGTCAATGGTAAGGGAGAAGGGGGAACAAGCACCTTTAAGGCGCAGTACAACGAGATATGTTATGCTGCGTTCGGGAAGGATAATCGCTCCCGAAAAAGATCTATTGATTCTCTCTCAATTTGTTGGATCGTGAGGTGCGATGATTACTTCAGGCGAGTCCTGGTTCATTCAGGATGGCACAGCTGCGCCCAGGGAAAAGAATGAAAGAAGCATCTGACTCTTTCAATGCATACTCCACTTGGCTCGGGGGGATAACTATTGGTGAGCTCCGCTCTTGCAGTGGGTCGTTGCGATTACGGGTTGGCTGTCTAAGGTCCCAGGCGGTAATTATAAGTATCTTTTACCTGAACCGTCTCACTTTTTCTAAGAATGGGGAAGAGGACCGAACATGCCACTGAAAGACTCTACGAACAAAAGATGGGCTGTCGAACTTAGAGGAGGTAGATTGGCATTGTCAGATTAGTATGGATCGTACATGGACGAATTGGAGTCGGCGGCTCTCCTAGGTTTCCTCTCTGGATCCCTGGTGAAGAGATCAAGTTGGCCCTTCGAATAGCTTTGATTGCACATCTTCCCTTCACCCTTTGAGGCGAATGTGTCAAAAGGACGGAAAAGCCATGGACCGACCCCATCGTTCTCCCCCCGTAGGAACTACAGTCCCCCCAAGGACCGCCTTCGGATCCAGGGGTCCGGACCGACCATAGAACCTGTTCATAATGGAACGCATTAGCTGTCCTCTCCGTTTGGCATTAAGTCGGAGAAGGGCAATCACTCTTCTTAACACCAGCATCTAAGACCAAAGAGTCGGCGGAAAAAGGGGGAGAGCCTCCGTTCCTGGTTTCCTGTAGCTGGATTCTCCGGAACCACAAGCATCCTTCGAATGGTATGCCAACTAGCCCTTTTGAGATTTTGAGCAGAGTTCTCACTGTGAGAGCACAGTATCGTGAAAGTTGTAAGCTGTTGTTCGGGGGGGAGTTATTGTCTATCGTTGCCTCTATGTAGAAGTAGTCGGGGAAGCCCTGAGAGGCGGTGGTTTTACCCTGTGGCGGATGTCCAGCGGTCGATTCCGCTTATCTCCATCCCGTGAACTTAGCTGATACTATGTAGCACCCATTCGGCATTCGATTTAGATTTATCATTCTGACGTTGATAAGATCCTCTAGTTCGCAGCACTTAGGATGGCATACCTTAACGTTAATGGCAGGTTCCAACGAGAAAGGCTTACGGTGGATCCTATGCACCAGAGACGAGAGGGCGTAGCAAGCGCGAAATGCTTCGGGAGTTGAAAATAACATAGATCCGAGATTCCCCGAATAGGTCACCTTTCGAACTGCTGCTGAATCCATGGCAGCAAGAGACACCTTGCGCACTGAAACATCTTAGTAGGCCAGAGAAACGAAGCAAAAGCGATTCCCGTAGTAGCGCGCGCGAAATGGGACAGCCTAAACCGGAAAACGGGTGTGGGAGAGCAATACAGGCGTCCGTGCTGCTAGGCGAAGCGGTGGAATGAATGCTGCCACCCTGATGTCGAAAGGGGTCCAGTAGCCGAAAGCATCACTAGCTACCTCTGACCCGCGTAGCATGGGGCCTTGGAATCCCGTGTAATCAGCAGGACCACCTGCAAGTCTAAATACTCCGTGACCGATAGCGAAGTAGTACCGTGAGGGAAAGGTGAAAAGAACCCCCATCGGGGGTGATATAACGAAACCGTTAGCTCCCAGCAGTGGGAGAGAATGTGAGTTCTGACCCGTGCCTGTTTGAAGAATGATCCGGCGCTCATAGGCAGAGTGTCTTGGTTAAGGGCACCCACCGGAGCCGTACGAAAGCGAGTCTTCATTAGGGCGATTGTCGACTGCCTTTATGGACCCGAACCTGGGTGATCTATCCATGACTGATGAGCTTTGGTGAACTAAGTGAGGTCCGAACCGCTGATGTTGAAGCATTCAGCGGATGAGTTGTGGTTCGGGGTGCAATGCCACCGAACCCAGAGCAGCTGGTTCTCCCCGAACTTCTTTTGAGCTCAGCAGTTGACTGGACATCTATGGGTAAGCACTGTTTCGGGGTGCGGGCCGCGAGAGCGGTACCAAATCGGGCAAACTCTGAATACTCTATATGACCGCAAAAATATAGGGATCAAGGTCGGCCAGTGAGAACGATGTGGGATAAGCTTCATCGTCGATAGGAAAAAAAAACCACCCGTATCACAGTTAAGGCCCTAAATGACCGCTCGTGGATAAAGGGAGTAGGGTGCAGAACAGCAGAGGTTTGCCTAGAAGCCGCCACCCTTGAAGAGTGCGTAATAGCTCACTGTCGAGCGCTCTTGCGCCGAAGATGAACGGGGCTAAGCGATCTGCCGAGCTGTGGGATGTAAAAAATGCATCGGTAGGGATCGTTTCCGCCTTAGGCGAAGCACCCGCGCCAGCTTTGTGTGACGAAGCGGAAGTGGATAATGTCGGCTTGAGTAACGCGAAACATTGGTGCGAATCCAATGCCCCGAAACCTAAGGGGTTCCTCCGCAAGGTTCGTCCACGGAAGGTGATCAGGGCCTACGCTCAAGCCGAAAGGCGTAGTCGATGGACAACAGGTGAATATCCTGTACTACCCCTTGTTAGGTTCCCGAGGGACGGAGAGGCTAAGGTTAGCCAAGGATGTTTATCGGTTCAGTGACGCAAGGTGACCTTGCTTTTTCAGGGTAAGAAGGGGTAGATGAAATGCCTCGGCCACTGTCCGAGTACCATGCGCTACGGCGCGGAGTAACCCCATGCCTACCTCCAGTAAAAGCTCGAACGACCTTCAACAAAAGGGTACCTGTACCCGAAACCGACACAGGGGTTAGGTATAGAATACCTAAGGGCGCGAGACAAACTCTCTAAGGAACTCGGCCAATAGCCCCGTAACTTCGGGAGAAGGGGTGCCTGCTCACAAAGGGTGTCGCAGTGACCATCCCCGGGCGACTGTTTACCAAAAACACAGTCTCCGCAAAGTCGTGACCCTTTCATGGGGGCTACGGCCTGCCCAGTGCCGAAGGTCAAGGAAGTTTGACCTGATGCAGGGGAGCCGGCGACCGAAGCCCCGGTGAACGGCGCCGTACTATACCGGTCCTAATTAGCGAAATTCCTTGTCGGTAAGGCCGACCCGCACGAAATGCTTAACGATCTGTGCACTGTCTCGGCGAGAGGCCTCGTGAAATAACATGTCTGTGAAGAATTGCTGCCACCCGCAACCTTTGACATAAGACCCTAGAACTTGTACTGTTCCCTGGGATTGGCTTTTGTCCTTTCCTGCGCAGCTTAGGTGGAAGGCGAAGAAGGCCTCTTCGGGGGGCCCGAGCCATCAGGAGATACCACTCTGGAAGAGCTAGATTCTAACCTTGTGTCAGGACCTACGGGCCAAGGGGACAGGCTAGGTAGGACAGTTTATATGGGGCGTAGCCTCCAAAAGGAACGGAGGCGTGCAAAGGTTTCATCGGGCCGACGGAGATGGGCCCTCGAGTGCAAAGGCAGAAAGGAGCTTGACTGCAGACCCACCCGTCGAGCGGGACGAAAGTCGGCCTAGTGATCCGACGGTGCCGAGGGAAGGGCCGTCGCTCAACCGGAATAAAAAAGTTACTTAGGGATAACGGCTGATCTTCCCCAAGAGTTCACATCGACGGGAAGGTTTGGCACCTCGATGGGTCTGCGACCCTGGGCTGTAGTAGGTTCCACGGGGGGCATGTTCGCCATTTTAAAGCGGTACGTGAGCATGGGTTCAGACGTCGTGAGACAGTTCGGTCCAGATCCGGTGCGGGCGTTGAGCATTGAGAGGACTTTCACCTAGTACGCGAGGACTGGGAAGGACGCACCTTGGTGTACCAGTTATCGTGCCCACGTAAACGGGGGTGCCAAGTGCGGAGCGATAAAATGCTGAAAGCATCTAAGTAGCAAGCCCACCCCACGATGAGTGCTCTCTTATTCCGACTCCCAGGACCCCGTAGCACAGCCGAGACAGCGACGGGTTCTCTGTACATGCGGGGATGGAGCGCAGAAAAAGTATGAGGAATACAAGATAGGGTTCCGGCGAGACGAGCCGTTATCATCCGATAGGTGTCAAGTGGAAGTGAGTGACGTATGAAGCTGAGGCAATCCTAAAAAGACCGAGGAGATTTGAACCTTGTTCTACACGACCTGATCAATTCGATCAGGCACTCGCCTCTATTTTCATTGTTCAACTGTTTGACAACTGAAAAACCAAAAGCTCTGCCCTCCATCTCTATCTATCCAAGGGAGGGAAGGCCGGGTCTTTGGTGTCTGCCAGTCAAGAAGTGGGGCCTCACAATCATAGCCAATATGCTTTTTCCCTGCCTTCTCGTTCATGGTTTGTTCGATATTTGGTGTCCTAGCGTAGAGGAACACACCAATTCCATCCGAACTTGGTGGTTAAACTCTACTGCGGTGACGAGACGTAGGGAGGGTCATGCGGAACAATAGCTCGACGCCAGAATGATAAAAAGCTAACACCCCTTATTTTACTTTTTTCCATATTTTGGAAATAGGAAAGAGATAAAAATAAAAAAATGCAAAGGTCGTTTATTCAAAAACCAATTATGACATCTCTGCTATATCACGTCACACCCCTTTGGAACGCACTGTTCTATTTCTTCTAGATAGAGAGAAACGCGCTTCACTTTCTTCTTAACCCGAAATGAAATGGCTGAGGAGAGGAAAGGTTCCTTTTTGAGGGTACTCCGGGACAGATCCAGGGGAGACGGGGTGGGGACTGTAGTCAGAGGATTAGAGCACGGGCTACGAACCACGGTGTCGGGGGTTCGAATCCCTCCTCGCCCACAACCTCCCTTTTGTCGAAAATGGCATGGCCTTAACTTTTTTCTTTTTATTTATTCGTGAAAGATTCGATCATTACATATAGTACCCAAGAACCGGCACAGCAGATTTGTGTTTTACTTCCCCGTAACTCTTTCCCGCCAGGCTTTGGCAAATATCGAGCAGTACAAGGATAGGTAGCATAAGCAAAATGCGTTCCTTTCCTCGTCATTAATATGTTTGCTCGGCGGTAAGTTGGTGGGCCTATCGGGAAAATCGATGACTGCATCTTTGATGCACTCTAGTAGCATCATCTGAGAATTCTGAATTGGCTATTTACAAGGGATTATCCCGGATCTACGCCGAGGTATTGACGGCGATTCTCAAATATCGTAGAACAGATGTTGATCGATGGATAGACATGCAATAGAAACAAAACGCGAACGGGTTACCTACTCCTAACGGTCCAGCGAGCCCTTTAATTCATTCTTCCTTCTTTAGTTAGAATGCATCAAATCTCCCCAAGTAGTATTCGAACCTTACGACCAGTCAGTAACAGCCGAACCCGCTCTACCACTGAGCTACTGCGAACAACGGAGATTTCGAAACCTCATAGAGTTCAACCCCCGTTCTCAACCCATAACACTATGAGTCCAAGCTTCCTTCGTAACTCCCGGACTATCTTCGTATTGGCTCCGTTCCATGCCTCCATTCATAGGGAACCCCACAGTGGCTCTATTTTCATTATATTCCATCTATATCCCAATTCCATTCCCTTTAATATCCTTTGGTGTCATTGACATAAGAGATGTCATTTATCGTCTATCCGTTCTATTTTGGGAAAGTTAAGAAATCAATCATATAATATCAAGAAATTGTAATAGAAAGAAAAGGGTGTTTGTTGATGATGTTTTAAATCTTTCTAGGTATTATTATACTTATGCATTAAGATAAGATTCGGTCCGTTTTGGGTCGGACTCTATTATGGATTTCTGACTCCCATTCCTCCATAGGGAGGGCCCTCTTACTCTTCCTTCTTCGAGCTCGGGTTATGGAAGAAGGAACCGAGAAGGAGTTATCAGCAACCACTGGGTTTATTACTGGACAGCTCATGATGTGCATATCGATCTTTATGCGCCTCTGCATCTAGCATTGGGTAGCACCTCATAACAATAACTGTCTCCTAGTTTCTAAACCTCTCTTTGTTTCATTTCTCTGGCAACAATCACAAAAACTTTTTTGATATGGGTCTACTACCAGACATTCAATGCTAATCTCAGCATTCCATGTGTAATTTCGGAATTAATCTCATTTTCAATTATTCACCCATTTCATTTTACCAAGTTGTCAACGTTTAGCCAGATTAGTCAACATTTATATGTTTCGATGTCAACACAAGATTTATTTGTAACAAGTAGTTTTATATGGTTTGTTAATTGGTTACATTTTCTTCATTAAGATGGGTGATTGGTATTATTCTGATACGGCAAAATCATCTATTCGATCTAAATCTATAGTACCGTTGCAAATCTAATAGGGTACCTGTGTCAGATTTGATAAATTTATCGGCCGGAATTTTTTAGTATTCTTCTCTTATTTTATGCCCCCTGTGTCTACTATTTAGGCAGACTGCCGCGCCTATTGTCACTAAGAAAACTGAAGAAATACCCTCAGAAAAGTCCAGAAAAGTCAGAAAATTCAGAAAAAGGAAGAAAGGGGAGAAAGTGAGAGAAAGCGATGTAAAAGTGAGGAGAACGCGATGTAGAAGTGAGGAAGAAAGCGATGTAGAAACACTTTCCTAAAGGAAGGAGACTTAATAAACAGGACAGAGGGACCCCGAAAAAAGACCCTTTCCCTTATTCGGAATAAAAGGAGGATCCGGACAAATAGATTAACGGAAGAGATCCGAGTGAATGGAAAGGAGAAAAACAAAGCATGACTTCCCTTTCACTTAAATACCATGCGATAAGATGCCCAGTTTTACGAAGATTATTATCTTTGTACCTATCAAGATATTGGGATTGGTACGAAGAACTTGAAGAAAGAGAAACATGAAAAGACTTTTTTTTCTGCTTGACTTTGACAAACCCTATTGTAACTTTTCTTTTCGATTATAAGCGGTGGATCGTCCTTGTCTATATAATAAAAATATCGATTTGAAAATAGGTACAAATGAAATGTCACAATATTTTTTTATACTGTCAAGTTGATGGAAAACAATAATACTCTTTTACATATCCGCCTAGTTGATCCCCTTTTTTCGGAAATGGATAGAACGCAAAATGTCTTTGTCATGACAGAAAAATTTTCCCCCCATGAAGACCTATATGATTATTGGGGTTTTCTACCAATGGAGCAAAGAAAAAATTACAACTTGAGCAATGAATTGATACGATCGAATAAAAACTCTAGAGAGAGCAGAAGATGACGAAGCAGAAAAGGATATCTCCTGTTGCTCTAGATAATACTTGAAAAAAGACCAGATTAGCACCCGATTAGAATGAGCAAGAATACTTGCCAAAAGCGTAGATACTTTTTGAACGACCGTATCGTGAACAATAAAAATATCTATTCCTACAATCAATTGTGAATTTAATTACTACTACTTCACAAATGATTTAATTACTTCTACAAATGATTTTAATTTACTTTCTGGACGAAGAAGAAGATGATAGATTCCATAGAAACGTTTTTGGTTAATAAGATTCATGGGCTCTTTCCTATGTCTAAACATTCTCGATAATTGAACTGGAAAAGACCCGCTGATGAGAAATCAAATCATTTAATTATATTGTTTAAATTTCTTAAACGGCACGATGATCTTCTTTATTCTTTATTTTATAGTTGGACGAAGAAGAAGAATTAAGTTCAGAAGTAAAGCAAAATCCTTGAAGATTTGTATTCGACATAATTACAACCAATCCAAATGATCAAACAACAACGGAAAAAAAATCCTTGGAATAGGAAAAATCAGTAAAAAGGTTCCTCGACGGTCCTATGACAAATTGACCGATGATTAAGGACTGGATCCAGAAAAATGGAGAAGACAGAGGAAGATTATAAATAGGTTCGAAAGCGAAAACGGGTGTGATCTATACTGATAACAATCCGGTCCGGATAACCGATACTGAAATATTCGATCAAGCAGAAGCAGAAGAGGTGCGTTGAATACGTTTACTTCGCAACAACCTATTTTTAATCGGTGTGAATCCAAGGATCCATGCGTGCTCAAGACGTACAACAGTTAATTTTGGAAATATTTCAAACAAATGTTCATCCCCCTATCCCCCTCTTTTTGGATCGAATAGACACAGTCCTTTTTTTTTTTTCTTTTTTTGATAGGTTCTTTTTTTTTCTTTTTTTGATAGATATAATACTCGAAATAATTACTCGTATTTTAAGGATTCCGTGGGGGAACCCAGAATCCGAACTTCCGCACTTGAGGCGGAAGAGGAAGAGGACAACACGGGAAAAAAAAAGACGGGAGAAAAAAAAAAGAGGAAGCGAATGAACGGATAACAATATCGAAATTTGGGATAGCATTATATTTGCTCAAGCAATAAGAGGTTTGATGCTGATAACCCAATCTTTTTTTCGGAAAAAAACATGTATTGTTGCTGTCATTGATAAGAGCTAAAATATTGGACGTATGTTTTATTATTCCCATTTCCCCCGAGTGGTAGGATTTGAGGAATGGAATAGAGAAATACATGTTAATGCACCTATAATTGTGTTGCATTATCATAAACAGAATTCCCAAGAGTGGGTAACGATGGTATCAGATAAGATGTATTCCTTGTCGTTTTAAAACCTTTGCGAAGATCTAAAATACGATCTCATCTGGCTTCCATGAAACAAAAAGGAAAAAAGACAATTTTATTTTTTACAGTTTTGTGGATGGAACGGAACTCCCTTTTGGTTCTCCCCCGAAACCAACCTTCTTTTTTTGAACCCATATATAAGGACCTTCAAAAAAATAATTAAAAAGTAAAAAACTCTCTAAAAGTTTCAACCAGAAAAAACAGATGGGTCATCAACAATATTTCTAGTTCTAAAACGAGTTCTAACAAGAGTTCTAAAACGAATAGTTCTATTTCTAAACGAATTGTTCTAGTTCTAAAACGAACCGTTCTAGTTCTAACGAATAAGGAAAAACTTAAAAGTGAACCAAATTTCTTTATTTGATTGAGGAAGGGAAAAGTACATGAACCAAATGAAATGCAAAAGATTCAAAAAAATATCAGATTTTCACGAATCCGCCATTCAATTCGCTCTATGAGTGGCAAAAATTATTACTCATAGACACAAAAAACTGAAAGATCTTGCTGAAAGACATCACAATAAGTATCAAATAGAGATCACAAAAGACAATAAGAAAATAGTTCCAGCCTATCAGATAAAAGACGGAATTACAAAAACCATTTTGGCAGATACTCAAAGAAAAATACCCGATTAATACGCAATCACATTATTTATGAAAATCTTTCATTGCCAAATATACAAGATATCTGCCAATGTATGGTTTTACCTTTTCTACGGTTAATGCACAACCTTTTAAAAAAACAATTATCAATGAATCCCTTACAACGATGAAAGAAATCAAGAAGGAAATTGATGAACAGATCAGATACAATGACCTTTTATTTCGACTATAAAAAAGTCCTTTTCTAATCCTATATTAGAACTGATTAAAACACTTATCACGACTTATCTTCCTGGCCCACGCATCTGTATTTTAACAAATTGTCACAAACCCAATGATTTAACAGACCATCACGATACTGTACTTCAATATCACGATCACGGGGACTCTCCTTTATTAAAGTACAAGGATAGTATTATTGTATGACACGAGGACTATTTTTCCAATCAAGGCAAAGAAAATTAATAGTCGAATGATAAATGGAAAAACTGGTTAAAGGGTCTTATCAATATAATTTTTCTATCCGTATTTAACTGGATTTCCTTTGACAGGTTCAGGAGAGATCTTAAACCCCACTTACTCTCTCTTAAACTATACTACCATTAGCGCTTTTGAGAGGACTCACAAGATTACAACAGTGTTTTTTACCTTTTTTGCTTTCAATTCTTTTGTAAGTTACCAGGGATGAGAGGGGTATTTATAGGCCTTAAGTGGATTCAAACTGGAGCCTAAAAATGTCTCATCCCCGAGTTTCGGGGTACTATAGTACCATCGCCCATGTGCTGGGCGGTGACCAACGTATAGCATTGACATTGGGCGTACTACCGTCTAGTTTTACGGCACCATCGCGTGACACCTTGCCAAGGGGCGGTACAAGCGGCCCAGTATGGTGGTACCACCACACAATCTGGCGGGACATCACCTGACAATCTCTCGAAGACTATGTCTGGGCGGTACCACCATCCAAAATAGTGGTATATCGCCTAACACAATCTCGGAGGTTGTGCCCACCATAACCAAACCTGGGTCCCAATTGGCTCCTAATTGGGGCTTACTTACATTCTAAAATGACTCAATTG
>PYDT01001116.1:0-32965 GCA_004837865.1 Musa balbisiana
ACGCTTCCTTTGTTGATGTAAGAACAAATGATCTGGATTCGAGATTTCATTAAGAATTGAGTTAGTCCAGTCCCACTATTTCGTATACCGGAAAAGATATGAATAGGGCACATTTCAGGATGATTCCGATAATGGAATTAGATCGGCACAAATTCATCCTTTTTTTTACAAAGGCCAGGATTCACTCACTTACCCACATCAAGGTACTATTGGTAATTGTTAAATCGAAATAAGGAATGCCATCTTTGATACTTTTGTTCATCATCCAATTGTTTTCGAATTGGCCCCATTCACGGGTTCAAATTAACAAGATGACCAAGATCGGATCCCATAATCCAATTAAGGATTGTGCTGGTCCCTTAGCCTATTGTACCTAAAATAGTCACATTTCTATTCATCTTACCCTTTAATAACTTATCATCAATCTGTTAAGAAATAATTTGCTACTGACCTTTTCACAGACTTTCCAAGTACGTCAAGTACTTTACATACTGTTTATAGATGAAATAGGAGGATTTATAATCCCGATCCATGCAGTAAAATCATTTTGAATCATTTCCATTGAATTGGCACTTCTCCACATCACGATTATTGGGAATAGACATCTACAAAATTATTATTGGAACAATTTTGTGAAATGTTATGGTCTATTCAAATACGAACCACACGTAGAAAAATCTGGTCAGATCATATTGTATTCATGTTTGACTTCCTTAGTTATAAAAAGATCGGCTCGCCCATTTGGCCACTCCAGGACTACTGTTCATGAGGAGGCCCATTAATGGAGAATCTTTTACGATATGTGGAGATACATATTAGTTTTACATTTTATATCTGAAAAAAAATGAGATTGGTACATAAGCAGGCTTCCAAAAGTGGAACAAATCTTAGACGTACTTTCTATTGATTCATATCGATGACCCTGAAGGAGAGTTGAAGTTTGGACGAATGTATACAAAATTCTTGGATCCCCTGGGGATTCTTGATTCAAGCGGAGCGAACCATAGTTCAAAGTCGTATCTCTTTGGTTAATAAAATACCACAGTTTTTAAAAAAACATTTTCGATCCCGGGTGGGTTCCAGATCCATAATATCCATATAGATATTTGTACGTCCAAGTAACATCAAAAGTGTTGTTTCAGAAGATGGAATGTCTAAGATGTGTTTTTCACCTGTGGAATTAATCGGATTGTTGCGAGCGGAACGAGCGGGGCGTGCTTGACGAAGCGATATCTTATCGGCAATCCTATTGGGATAACTAGGCACTTGTGAATACTCAAAGTTTTCATAGCCGAACAAGGTGTCAAGAACCGCTCGCGTTTTAGCAAAACTGCTCTACGTGGTCGTAGTGATTGTTGAAAGGCCTGAAAGAGAACGTTGTTCTGGTGATTATACCTGGTGGTACCGGATTCAAAAATTAGTGCACCGTTCACGGCAAGACAAGAGCATTTTTTGGAAATCAAAAGAAAGAATCTATTCGATTTGGAATGAGGATATTTGTTACACCAGAGAGAATATTTTGTTCTTACTCCCATTTCCCATGAGACATCAGAACATCGTTTACGCCGATTTCATGATTCCTAAGATCAGATTCTTTTACTTTCACTATCTTTCACTTTTTTAACTATCTTTCTTTTACTTACATTGGTCCTAGTATTGATTTGTAAAAAAAATAGTAATTAACAGACATTCATTGTTTGTACCATTTTATCACCGGTTAATTCCCGGTAGAAGGTTTCCATCGGAACAATTATATTTAGTTCAGTACCGCCTCGTCTCTTTGTTACAAAGTTTAAAAAACAAAAGAAAAACAAAAGGACGTGTGGGGAAACATGCACCGAGATATTTGGACCATCAATTTGGAAGAGATGATGGAGGCCGTAGTCATTTTGGTCATGGTACTAAGAAATGGATCCACATGGCCCCTTACTCTCCAAAGCGTAAAGGGATTCATATTACAACTCTCACTAAACGGCTCGTTGTTTTATCAGAGCCGTGATTTAGTTTTTGATGCAGCAAGTAGGGGAAAAAAACTTCTTATTGTTGGTACAAAAATAAAGCAGCGGATTCAGGTAGCATCAGCTGCACTAAGGTCCCGGTGTCATTATGTTAATCAAAAATGGCTCGGTGTATGTTAAACGAATTGGGTCTACTACTACGGAAACGAGACTTCAAAAGTCGGATTTAAGAGCAAACAACGATGGGGAACTCAACCGTCTTCCCCATAGATGCCGCAATGTTGACGATACATTACTGCCTTGCAAACATATCTGCGGCGGTAAGCACTTATGACTGATGCCTGATATGGTGATCATCGTTTGATCACATCTAAGTAATATATACTGGCTCTTTCGAGAAGGTGTAACTTTTAGGGATTCCGACGATTTGTTTAATCGATACAATTGGTGACCCCGACTCGCAGATATTCATCCCAGCCAATGATTACTCTATATTCTTCAATCCGATTGGTTCTTAACAAATGAGTTCTCCGCAATTTGTAGGCCGTTGTAGCATATAAAGAAACGTTGATTATGTTAAGAATAATTAGTTAATATTTTGGATTTTATAGATTTATTGGATCGTTACGATTCTTGAATTAAAAAAACGAAAAACAAAATGGATGTTGTGCATATTGATACTATGTTATGATTTTATGTGATTTCTTGGTATCCTATTAATATTTCTTGATATCCTAAATAACTTGATGAATACATTATTGAGTCAAGTTGGGGAGGGGTTGTGTGAGAAAGATAATGGTTTTGCATCAAATAAATATTTTCTTTTTGAAGTTCACTTTTGTTAGAGGACCATATGATGTTATCAACCAATGTTCCTTAAAACACTCAAGGGGTATACGATATATCGGTGTAGAAGTAGGCCAACATTTCTATTGTGCAAATCGGAGGTTTACAAGTCCATGCCCAGTCCTTATTCACTTCTTGGTAGTAATGCTATTTATTAGGTTCGGTGATCCTAGCGTTCGGATCCCAAACCATTCCGACCGGCTGTCAAATTTCTTCGAATATGTCCTTGATTTATTCAGACTTGAGCAAAACCCATATTGGAGAAGAATCGGTCGTTTGGGTCCCTTTATTGGAACTATGTTCCTATTTAGTTTTGTTTCTAACTGGTCAGGCGCTCTTTTACCTTGGAAACTTATACAGTTTACCCTCATGGGGATTAGCTGGCCCCACTCATATACAATCTACTGTTGCTTTAGCTTTACTCACGTCATTCCATATTTTTATGCGGGTCTTAGCAAAAAGGATTGGGTTATTGTGGGAATACATTCAACCAAACTCCATACTTTACCAATTAACCATCCTCTAAGAGTTACAAACCTTATCTCTTAGTTTCGACTTTTCGGGGAAATCATTGGCTGATAATTAGTAGTTGTCGTTCTGGTTTTTCTTTAGTCCCTTCATAGTTCCTATCCCTCATGTTTCTTGGATTTTTACAATGGTATCAGCTCTTATTTTTGCAACGTTAGCTGCGGCTATATAGGTGATCCAGGGAGGTTCATCATTGCCTAGTTTCAAAATAGTCTTTTGATTATTAATATTAAGTAGTTATCCAAGTCTTGCATGGTTCAGATATCCATTGGTTGGGGAACTATAATAACGTATTAACTCTATGACTTAGATTTTTAGGAGACAAGATGGACGTTATTAAACAGAATGTTGTAAAAAAAAAGAAGGGTTGGGGAGGTTATAACTAGATGTATTTAATGTCTATAAGCTCGACCCCGTCCTATGTTTTCTAGGAATGATTCTAGATCCGATTTCATCTATAAAAAAAATGCGGTGGTTTTACTTTGTACGTTATGGAAAACAAATATCTATCCTATTAAATGACTTCGATTTCTTATTATATAAGCCTACCCTATCATCCTGTATAACTCACTATATTACATAATACATGCTATTACTTAATTACATCCTATTACTATATTAACTACTTACTACTTTTATTAATCATAAACTTCTACTCTGGAATCATCATAAATCCTAATCATATAGAAATCTATAATACTAAATAATATAATATAATATAATAAATAAATAATAAATAATACATACATATAAGTAAAATCACTAGAAGTAAGAAAATAATATTAGTTAACATAATAATTAGTTTAATTTGTTTACTAGATAATATTAATATTCATATGAAATATCTAAGTATCAATAATTATAGTTACTATCACATTATAATTATATTATCGATAATTATTGAGTATTATTATTACTATAGATTGATATTGGTACCATACATACTTTTATATTCCTACATATAGCTATATTGATATTGATTTGTATTGGTATTAATTTTATTGGTATTAATTTGAGTGATATTGATTGTCAGCTCACACGCATTTAGTCCCAGACCTCCATTTAGACCGATTTCAATATCATTCTTCTATTTTTTGTCTGTGATTGTGGATTGAATGAACACAGAGATGAACTCAAATGGTGTAGTAAGAACGAAGAAGTAAATTCAGCGTTGGTTCGAAACAAAGAAATACTAGTTTAAACTGTATGCATATGGCATTACCAAAAACTCCATAGGGTAAAACGAGATAGTTTGATGATCTGCTCAGTAATTTAGTAATATTAGCATTTCAATTCGGGTTTTTAGTTACTGCGGACCGCTGGATCTTCATGAAAAAATGGTCATAATCATTGGTTGATTGTATCATTAACCATTTCTTTTTTTTGTGCTAGGAACTAGGAACTTACCATGAATCCCTGATTTCTGCCGCTTCCCCGTTATTGCTGCTGGATGGCCGTGGGGCTTGCTTCTATTGGGGCCTGGAGTGGGTCAGGTCCTGCTGCAGGCCAAGCTTTAGACGGTATTGCGATACAACCTGAAGCAAGGTAAATACGAGGTACCTTGTATTTCTTAGTCAGCTTTTATGGAAGCTTAACAATTTACGGACTGGTCCGTGGCGTTAGCGCTTTATGTTCGAACCTTTTGTTTAATCCAGAAAAAAATAGAAAAAAGTAACCTTAATACGTTTTCTTATATTTTTAACTTTAAACTTGTAAACTGGAATGCCCTTGCTTCTTCGTAATTTATATTTCCAACTTTACTTATCATTACTTATTTGTTTGAGCGTCGCCAGGAAGGCTGATTTGAGATTAGAATTACCAGATTCGCTTGGCCTTTCTTCCTTTCTGTCCTTAGCTTAGTACCATAGAAAACCTGTTTTTTCCTTTCATTGTTCGAGCGTTTCAACAACGAAATATTCAATTGAATTATGAGATCTAAGACCTAAGTAAAGTATCTATTGGAAAACTTCTTGAAAACTTCAAAATAAGAAATTTCAACAATGATTAATCTATTGCCATAATAAAGTGGAATGAAATTAATAAAAGAAATCGGATCAAAAAAGGCGAGGAAGTTATACAAAAAGAACTCTGTTCTTTGTTAGTCATATCCATAAGATAGGGAGCCTATGAAAAATGTATCGCTTCTTTCGTTTCCTTGGTCCTGGCCATCCGCCGAGTTTTCGGGTTTAATACCGATATTTTTTTAGCAACAAATCCAATAATCAATGGATGGCTTGGTGTAGTGATTTAATTTTGGAAGGGAGTGTGGTGCGATTGTGTATTTCAAGAAGATAAGTTGGATCCATCCAGCTGCACTTTATTTATGGTATTTATAGGATCAATAGGAAAAAATGGTGCACGATTCTCGACGAAATTCCTTCTGATAAATAGAAATCATATTAGAACCATAGCATTTCGTGACTTATGGTAATCCCTGTGATTCCGATCAACCAATAATGTGACCATTAACATGGTTAAAGCTAAATTGTTTAAATCCAGGTAAAACATGGTTCTTTCTACCCTTCTACCACTAGTAGTAACGAATGGTTAAAAAATATTGGTAAGTTATTTGATTGATATAGAACACTCATATCGGCTAAAGAATTTTAACCATTACTAGAAAAAGAGCACTTTGCTTTTTTTTATCTCATCCGACATGACGACCTATGTATACAAAAAGAGGAATTTTTGGACTTGCGAAACAAATACAAAATATCAATAATTATTATTTTCATTTTTAAAAATAAATGAAATAGAATTCTAAAATTTAAATGATAATAAATACAAAACAATATCAATAAAATAAAATAAAGATAAACAACTTTTGCTGACAAGTCTAGATTTTTTGTCTGGTCTCAGTCGGAAGAGTCCGCCTGATTGCTGTCCTTGTATCATTTTTGACAGCTTTGAATACACAGAAAAGATAGGTAGGCTCTTACAGTACAAAAGATATGGGAATACCCATACCATAAATAAAATAATAATTGAGCGTGATAGCCAAAGATCGAAGATTCACTGTTTGGTTCGGAAGAGATCATGGAAGTTTTGAAATTAATGGTAAGATAATCTACTTTCATTAAATGATTTATTAGATAATCGGAAAACAGAGGAGTTGAATACTATATCGAAATTCGGAAGAATGACGTAAGGGCCTGAGCAGCTCGAAGGTCCCGTGCTCGCTTACGTAAAGTGGAAAGGGAAGCAGATGATAATCCGAATGAATGGATAATCTTGAAATAGAACGAAAAAACACATTTGATTAATGCCCTCTTCATCGTTTGGAAACAATTAGAATTACAAAAAGAAACCCTTCATTTGAACAACAAAGAGCGATTAATCAGGGTCCGACACGAGTTTTCCAACAAGCTTACAAGGCTGCAGTAACTCTGAATATTTGCTTTAATAGCGCGTACATTTCCGAACTGATCCTGCTAAGCTTGGCATTTCCTCGGGGCCATGCAAGAAATAACTGATTGCCCTTCTTTTTTTAGTTATAGTTTATGCATTATTTTGTTTCTTTTGCCTTCCTAAAAAGACTAAAGAAACACTAATGGTAACCCTTCGAGCCGACGAAATTAGTAATATTAATGCGTGCGCGTATTGAACAATATAGTAGAGAAATAAAGATTGTGAATACGGTACCTTACTTTCAAGTAGGGCGACGGCATGCCGTGTCATGGGCTTGATGAAGTAATGGCAGGTGAATTAGTAGAGTTTCACGAGGGTACAATAGGCATGCTCTGAATTTTAATCAAATACTGTTTGCTTGTTGTATAATGGTGGATGGTTTGATTATACACGCGGGAATTTTCTTTAAAAAGCAACATACGAATGCTCATATACTTTGATTGAGGTTATTTGGGTCTTGTTATAAATGCGCTGGCTAACCTATGATGGGAGAGGTGACATTCAGCTTCTGATCTCCGGTTAATGAATCTCCTGCCCCCGGTATTCTTTCTAGACTTTCTGTATAGGAGCCCTTCAAACGGGCTTATTGCTTGATTCGATGATCCCTATAGGACGCGTGTCACGAGAATTAATTTAGTGGGACAGACAGACCGGCAAAACAGCCGTAAGCCACCATACGATTCTCAATCATAAAAGTCAAAATGTAATATTTGTTTATGTAGTCTGGTCAAAAAAGCATCTTCGTGGCTCAGTAGTCCTACTTTGCCGGAAAAGGGGGCTGTGGAATAGCTATTGTGTAAGCCGAAACGGCGGGATTTCCCCTGCGACATACAATACCCGTCGCTCCTTATACGGGAGCGGCGCTGGCTGAGTTTTTTAGGTATCGTGGACAACATACTTAATATTTTGTGATCTCCCAAACAGGCACAAGCTTTCATCGCCAATGCCTCTTCCTAGTAAAAGCCCTCCCGGTCGTGACGCTGATCCAGGAGAATTGTGTTTTTTTTGTTTTATTGGCATTCCCGACTTTGGAAAGACCGCTAAAATCAATTCTAGTTTCAGTGAAGGAAGTTGACCGCTTTACCGATAGTTGAGACTCATCCTGGAACTTTCAGCTTATATTCCCTACTACTGTATTTCCTTGATGGACACATATTCTTATCTGCCGAGCTATTCAATTCTGGAATCCGACCGCTATTAAGTGTGGGTATTTCCGTTCTCGAGTAGGATCCGCATCTCACATTCACCATGAAACAGTAGCCTGTCACATCAAAATTGGAACTAGCCGCACTTCACAGAGTTAAAGCCTGCACATTCGCTTCTATCTCGATATAAGCTACTCAGAATCATATGGCAGAGGTCAACGATACGTACGCGAGTTGCTTACACAATCCCATCAGACCCTCTCGCAGTGGAAGAAGAACATATGCACTATTTATAACCGGAGCGAATTGATATCTTTATCCGCTAGCATTGGACGGTAAAGAAAATTTTCTTCAGTCAGATTACGTAGCTACTTCAAAAAACAATTAAACCTAAATTCCAAGAAATTATATCTTCTACCAAGACATTCACCGAGGAAGTATAATTTCTTTTGAAGAAGCTATTCAGAACAGACGAACTGTTTTTATACTTCAGAACAAACATAAATTTTTTTACTTTTTATTTCTATTTTGGTATATTCTATTCTTATACAAGAGTAACTAATTGAGAATGTTCTGATTCGAATGATGTCAAAAAGCGTTTCTTGGTAATACCTTTTAAAAATAGATGGACATACTTGCGTCCTAGGATTTGAACCTATAGACCAAAGGTTTTAGAGACCTCTTCCTATCCATTAGACAATGGGCTTTTCATTCCTATTTTATTTTTTTGTATTCTTACTTTTTCTTTTGGTCGGATAAAAATAAAATTACACGGAAAATATTTAGGGAATAAAACGAATGCATATCTAAATTGATGGTGCATGTATGTATAATACATAATCAGCTGTATAAAACTAAATCATAAGAATATAGAGATAAGAACATCTAGAGCGGGTAGCGGGAATCGACCCGCATCGTTACTTGGAAGGCTAGGGGTTATGTCGACCTTGCCTTGATCACGGTTTAACGTCCTATTCCAAACGAACGTGAAATTTTTGATTTCATTCATTCGGCCCCTTTATGGAAGATTGATGTATTCCTAAGAAATTAGATCCATAACATCTTGTCAGCCTTTCTGTCTGATTATCCAAACCTCTCGCTTACTAGATGATCCCTCTAAGGAGAGGATATACAATCCGTCTAGTCTAGTTACTTCGTTCCCTATTTCGCTCTGCAGGATCCCTATGAAAGAAATTGGTTTCCAACCGAGCTGAACAATATGCTGATGGTTCTAGTAAACCAAACCACCCTTTTTCTACGCTTGTTTTGGCTTCATTTCCCTTTTACACACCAAAATTGAAGATCTAGTTACGATTGAAATAACTGTTGTATCTTTCCTCCCATAGATATATCCTTTAATTCATACTCATTCGATTGCAAGAATTGATCAATTCAAAAAAATTATGTTTCACGACTCCATATACAGAATCCGATTTTCTTATTCAATTTCGAAAATAGAATTTCTAATTGGACTTTGTATACAAATCGGAGAATGTTGTTTAACTTTGACCCTCAAATATGCTATTAGAGAGGGTAAAGGATTAAACCCTTTTAAGAATACAGTTTTTTGAGCGGATTTATCAAAACACCGAGGACCCTTAACTTTTTAGTTGTTAATAGAACGAATCACACTTTTACCACACTAACTATCCCGCTAATATACATATTGTTATGAATGGAACTATTTGTCGAACAAGTGATTGAGACGCAATCAGATAGCATTCAAATTATCACGTTGACACCTATTTATTCCCGCCAGCCAGGACTTGAAAATGGCACGAGCACAAATCTTTATCTTCTACATAACATATATAAATTTAAAAAACGGTATAAGTTATAACTTATACTTTTCCTTTGCTGGATTGGCGGGCATTCTCGGTCTGTCTACGGGGTCTTGAAGCTGGACAAACAAAGAGTACTGTCCCGTCCAGTACTTAACTAGGACCAGAGCCGGGCAATAACCTTTCGTACAAAATTAAAGAAGTAAGGTTTTCTTTCTATTGTAGATACATTTGTTTCGAATCTTATCTAACTGGCATTCTTGATCACCTTCGTTCTTGAGTCTTACTCTTACTTACCTTAATGAACTTAAATAAATACATAAAACTAAATTGATTACTAAATTAACTTAATAGTAAATTAACTTAATATAAATATTAACTTAATATAAATATAATTATATATTACTTAAAATATACTTAAAAATATCAATTATATAATTACTTAAGTTTATAATACTTAATTTTATATAATATTATAAAAATTTAAATAATATTAATTTTAAATTATAATATTTAAGAATTTTTTTATTACATAAAAAAACTTTCAATTGGTTTTCCTTTACTTTCATTGGGGGAAAATAAAATTTCAATTCCTTTCAACCTTTAAATAGATTAGAAATTTATCTAAATAATTAAATTTTTTAATTGTTTAAAATTTTTAATTATTCACGTTTTTATTTTTTTTAAATTTCAGCTTATGAAAGCTATTTATAATTAGTAATGAAATCTATCTCTTAGTTAGATTTTAATAGAATGTTTCATAATTTCTATGATAATGTTATAATTATAATGTTTTAATATCTTTCTATAATGTTTTAATAATTCTTTCTTAAAAAAATGTTTAATATCTTTTTTAATATCTTTCTTAATAAAAATGTTTAATATCTTTCTTAATAAAAATGTTTAATATCTTTCTTAATAAAAATGTTTAATATCTTTCTTAATAAAAATGTTTTTAAATTTTTAATTATTTTCTTTTTTTATTTAATTTCAATTTTCATTGAAATAGTTACTTTCAATTTTCATTGAAATTTTATTGCCATTCAATTTTATTTAATTGGGAGGATGGCTGAGTGGACTAAAGCGGCGGATTGCTAATCCGTTGTACGAGTTATTCGTACCGAGGGTTCGCATCCCTCTCTCCTCCGCCCGCTCTTATTACTTGATACTTTCGATTTCGAAGGAATTTCGATCCTTTTTTTTTATAGTAAAGTGAATATATGGAGAGATAATAATAAGAAAACATTAGAAAAACAAAGACACTTCAAAATTGGTTTTATTCCTCCCGGCAGGATTGACGTCCCGGTCATTAGATAGAATCCGAAGAGGAAGAGATACAACAGAATATCCTACTGTTGTAACAAAGAGTTTTGAAGATACATTACCAATCTCAAGATAAGATCATTTAGGGAAAAGGAATAGATTACCTATTTTTTTTCTTTTAATGCCCATATACCTATTTTGGTTGATTTGACATCATAACCCCCCAAAAATTAAGTTTTTTGATTTGAAAAGAAAAAGAAAGTCACTTTAACGAATTTCTTTGTAATAAGATTTTGATTCCTTCCTACACAAAAATTTTCTTGTCCAAATCGACAATTAGGTTTGGTAGGGGACCAGAACTATATACTCCTTACTCACCGCAAGGTCAAACGAGTAAAATACCCTGATCAAAATTCATCTCGCGGTTCGCAATATACAAGAATTTCCAGTTTGAATCGAGGGTTTATAATTCTAATGTAAGACTTAGCCGATCTTATCCATTTTTATAATTTTTTTTGTCGAATAATGCATAATTGATTTGGCAAAGTATTAAGGATTATTTAATCGAAAACTTAACAGCAGCTTGCCAAACAAAGGCTAAGAGAAAAAAGAGGAAGTTATGACAGGCCTAACATCTACGATTGGATTGAAAACGGCATAATCTTCTTCACTTTGGCAAAGAAAACTATTCGAATAAAGGCCGAATAAGACGATACAGATTAAGCTAAGAATATTAACATACAAACATTTCGGTCTTGTAGATTAGATAATTTGATTTTGATTGAGTTATGTTTATAAGGGAAAAATGAAAAGGCAAGTCAAAAAATCTTCTTTTTTTTTTGAACTCTCCCAAATCCAAAATCCTTCCTTCCATTCTCAAATGAGAATACAAGGCATTCTACTTTCATACATTATCTTTTGAATTCTATGTAATGATCAATTAATTTTTTTGATTCTTCTCGATCTACATGTTTGGATCCTCGCGAACAAACAAAATATCCCCCTATGTTTTTTTATTATGTATTATGTATTTTTTTTTTGGTGGGGGGGGGGGGTTGGGGTTGACGAATACTAAACTAAATATAGTCTTGACTAGTGCCAACAGGAAAAATGGGGCGTGGCCAAGCGTAATGCAGCGGGTTTTTTGGGGTCCCGTTATCGGGTTCGATTCCTTCCGTCCGCGCAGAATATATCGTTTCCATCCGAAACCAAGATGGTATCACATTGTATCCCACATAAAACGGAAAAATCTTAAAGAGAACAACCTTTTCTTTTGTTCGGAATTCCTAGCATGGATTCTTAGAATGGATTCTTAGAATCCATTTACTTCTTTGGTTAAAAGAAACCAATTGTAATTCAATGACATGGTAATTTATGTCTCCATTAGGGAATGAACTACTGCTAAAAATTTTTGCTACTCATTGTGATTGTCGTCCGACTTGGTGATTGAATTAGAGACAGTTTAGTCATGACTGACTAGAAAAACATAGTTTCCGTCAGATTCGAAGTCGGAGATTTTTTAAACCATTTTTTATGAACTCTTGGTTGGTACTCGAAGAAATATGATAATCATAGTATCTAGAAACTTACGACCTTTTTGTTTTTTGGTCATTGGAAAAGTTTATTTGACTAATAATTGTTTTTTTTTTTTTTCCGGATTGGAAATATAATTAAATTAAAGGATTTGAGGTTTATAGTTTTTTGTTCTAGAAAATAGATTCTGCATTCATATTGATCGTCCCGAAGCAATCTGTTTGAGATGTAAAGTAATAAGTCTTAAGCAAGCATCTTTCTTAGAAATACTTTCTCATATATAGAATAGCGAGTTAAAGAAATTGGATCCCTGCTGAGCTTTCTCCTTCTCCGGATAATACACTACTTATCTATCCATAGGTATAAAAGTATAGACTATTATATAGTTCCCGTTTTCCCATCGAGCCAATGACTCTTCATATTACATCTTAATCAATTCCATTGCGGTTTGAAATTAAATTGAATTCTAAATTAGAGGAATGTTATGGTAAAACTCGTTTTGAAACGATGTGGTAGAAAGCAACGTTCGACTTGAAGGCTCATGGATCCACTGTGGATTTTTACATCCACCATTTTCTATGAAATAAGATGCTCTTGGCTCGACATAGTTTGTTCTGTTCCATTAGGAATCTATTTTTTCTTAGGTTGATAGTACATGATGGAGCTCGAGCGGAAAGGATTGATTCATTTATCAAGGGAAGAATCTAGGGTTAGTGCCAATCAATCAAAAGTTAGACCAACTTTGTAAGTTAATCCTTAAAATATAAAATAATCGGAATTGATAAAACTAGTTCGATCAAAAAAAGTGTATCACAGAGGAATCAATTCTCGACTATTCTATTTCTATAGGTATTCTATTTCTATAGAAAGAATAAAAAAAACAAAGGTATGTTCCTGCCCTTTTGAAAGGAGTAAAGATCACCGAAGTAATGTCCTAAAAAAACCAAATGATTTTACAAAGCAAAGATAAAGGATTCCGACACCGGAAACACTATTTTCAATTGTCTCCAAAATTGGATCAGACTCATAATAAAAATAGTTCGAGATGAGAGCAACAAAGGAGTCAGAGACGGCTCAATAAATGTCTAAGGCGTTCCCTTCGAATTCTGTCAGAATTACCCAACGTGAGTTATGATTAACTAATGAAATTTCTTTTTTTTTTTTTTTAGGAAGAAAAAATAATTAACTAAGAATTAGACTATTATTTGAGTCATTATTTTGGTGTTTACATATTTGATATTATATACAGAAAGATATACCGTACCTTAAATAATTTTTTCTCGAGCTCGAGCCGTATGAGGAGAAAAACCCTCCTATACGTTTCGGGGGGGGGATTGTTTATGTACATCTATCCCAATGAGCCATCTAGCGAATCGTTGCAATTGTTTTCGAATCCGAAAGAAGGAAGAGATTTTCGAAAAGTGGGTTTTTATGATCCGATAAAGAATCAAACTTATTTAAACGTTCCCGCTATTCTATATTTCTTGAAAAGACACAAGAAAGGGAGGGACGAAGGCACGGGTGGAACGAAGGCGCTCAAACCTCCAGGAACTGTTTATGATATTTTTAAGTAAGGCAGAATTTTTTAAAGAAAAACTTCGAGTTAATTAAAAGAAAAAACAACAAAATTAATAAAAAAGGGGGGAGATGATTTAATATAAAATCTATCTTTGTATAATTTTTTTACTTACAATTTTTTACCTAAAATTTTCCCTTTTCCTTGCTCTATTCTACTTTAACATTTACGTTTTTCTTGTTATATGAAAAAAAAAATTTTTTCCACCACCAAACAAGGGATTATCTTGCTTATTGTACCTCTATTGATTGAATAAACCCGGATTTTTCTTTATCTTTTCCTTATTTTTTTCCATCAAAATTTCTTATTTATGTTGTGCCAACCACTACAAATCCTTATTTTATTTACTTTATTTGTTATTTGTTTTCTCAACATTGCATTCATATTGACATGGTGTATCGAACAAATATAATATTATAGATAAATAAATCTCTTTATCCTCCAGACCCCATATTGGGTGTTCACTTCACTTTTACTCAAACGTGTTTTGCATTGTTGGGTTTACTGTCATATGACGTATTTTGGAATTTAACTTAACAAAAATAAAAAAATTGATAAAAAAACTGGTGGGTCTGTCCACAATTTGAGCTCTCTTTTAGGAATCTGGTGTTTTTAATATGATGCTGTACATTTTTTATTTATTTTTACATTTTTATTTATTTTTACATTTTTATTTATTTTTACATTTTTTATTTATTATTCGTTTCAATGTGTGATGTTGTCGTGCAGTGCAAGTTAATTTATTTGTTTTTGAATCGTATCTACATATCCTATTTATTTTATTTTTATTACTGGGTTGCTAACTCACGGTAGAGTACTCGGCTTTAAGTGCGACTATGATCTTTTACACATTTGGATGAGCACAAATTCGTCCAGACTATTGGTAGAGTCTATAAGACCACGACTGATCCTCAAAGGTAAGAATTGAAAAAGTAGCATGTTCGTACATAAAAATAAAAATAAATTTCCTTATTTTATTAAAAAATTACAAATTAAAATGAAAGTGGAACTTTTATTATTAGTTTTATTCCTTACTGACTCGCTACAAAATAAAAAATTTTTGGACGGGAAGGGGACAAAACAAATTCACATTTACAGTTGGGTGCTAGTGAATAAATGGATAGAGCCTATGGTTCCAATTCTGGTAAAACAAAAAGCACGAGCTTATGTTCTTAATTTGAATTGAACGATTACCCGATCTACTTACGTTAAAAATAGATTAGTGCCTGATACGAAGGGTGAGTTCTCCTTTGGGTGGACCATTGATTCTTTTTCCTTTTTTTTTTTTTTAATGAATCCTAACTATTCTTTATTATGGATTAGAACCCGATGTGTAAAAAACAGTCTACTGATAAAGAGAATAACTTCCAAAGTCAAAAGAGCGATCGGGTTGCAAAAATAAAGGTTTGTTATCCTCTTTCATTATAACGAAGATAAACAACGAAGATAAACCAATTCGATAGAAAAGGAATAAACGATCTTTGATTGGACTTCCCTGTTTTCCTTTTCGGGTATATATTTTTTATTACTATTGTATTCCTATATACATAATAGAAACAAAATACCCTGTTTTGACCATATTGCACTATGTATCATGTGATAACTCCAATAATGCCTCTACCCCTGCTCACGTGGAAATGTAAATGGAAGAATTACAGGATATTTAGAAAAGATAGATCTCGGCAACAATACTTTCTATATCCACTTCTTTTTCAGGAGTATATTTACGTATTTGCTTATGATCAGGGTTTAAATAGTTCACATTTTTAATGAACCCGTTTAATTTTGGGGGTTATGGCAATAACTTTAGTTCAGTACTGGAAACGCTTAATTATTCGAATGTATCAACAAATATTTTATTTATTCGGTATGATTCTTACCAAAAAATCGTGTTCGTTTTGGGTCACAACAATTATTTTTATTCCATTTTTTTTTCTCAGATGATATCAAAGTTTGCAGTCATTGTGGAAATTCCATTCTCGTTGCAATTAGTATCTTCCCTTGAGAAACAAAACTACCAAAATCTCATAATTTACATCTATTCATTCATATTTCCTTTTTTTGAGATAATTATCGCATTTAAATTATCTGTCAGATATACTAATACCTCATCCCATCCATATGGAAATCCTGGTCCAAATCCTCATCCTGGATCCCGGACTTTCCCTCTTGCATTTACTTGCGTTTCTTTCTCTACCGCATATTATAATTGGAATAGTCTCATTACTCCGAAGAAATCTATTATGTTTTTGTTTTTTTTTTTTCAAAAGAATCAAGACTATTTTGGTTCTTATATAATTTTTATGTATCTGATGTGAATTTGTATTATTTTTCTTCGTACACATCTTCTATTTACGTTACATCTTTTGGAGCCTTTCTTGAACGAACACATTTTTATGGAAAAATAGAACATCTGTAGTGTGCCGAAATTTTTTTCAGAAGACTTTATGGTCCTGCAAGTATCCTTCCATGCACTATGGGTTCGATATCAAGGAAAAGCGATTCCTGGGTTCAAGGAACTCCTTTTCGTGATGAAGAATGGAAATGCCACTTTGTAAATTTCTGGCAATATTATTTTAATTTTGTTCTCAAACCGTACAGGATCCATATAACCCATTATCAAACATTCTTTCTATTTTCTGGGTTATCTTTCAAGTGTACTAATAATTCTTCGGCGGTAACATCAATGCAATAAGAGAATTCATTTCTAATGGATATTGTAACTACGAATTTGATACCATAGTCCCAATTATTCCTCTTGTTCGATCATTGTCTAAAGCTAAATTTTGTACCGTTCCGGGCAGCCTATTAGTAAAGCCGATTTGGACCGATTTATCAGATTGTGAATTATTAATCGATTTGGCCGGATATGTAGAAATCTTTCTCACTATCATAGTGGATCCTCAAAAAAAACAGAGTTTGTATCGAATGAATTATATACTTCGACTTTCGTGTGCTAGAACTTTGGCCCGTAAACACATAAAAGTCCGTACGCAGTTTTTGCAAAGAGTAAGTGTTCGGATTAGTAGAAGAATTCTGTACGGAGAGAACAGTTTAGTTCTTTTGTCTACCCCCAAATAACTTCTTTTTATTACAATGATCATATAGAGAACGTATTTGGTATTGGGATATATGCTTATCAATGACCTGGTAAAGAATTTATATAAATTAGGCAGACCACAATACAATCGAAATGAAGATATAATAGAAATGAATCTATCAGATTATCGAGAGCAGAGAAAAAAGTATTCACGATTCTCCATTCTGAAATGCTCATGTTAGTATTGTGTGGGGGACTCAACGAGTATTCAAAATTTTTATACTTTCTTCTTTTTTCTCGGGATGTTTTTTATATTTTAACTAGGGAAGTCCGTGTTGCAATGAAAATGCAACACGGTTGGAGGATTTTTCCTCTATTGTAACAAGGAAAAATTATCTACTCCATCCGACTAGTTGCCGGTTTCGAGTCCCTGGCAACCCATCCGAACATTAGAAAAATAATCTTTCTTTTCTATTTTAATTCATTTCATTTACAAATTTATTCATTTCCTTACAAATTTTTATGTATTAGTCGTAGATATTTGGTGTATTTAGCCTAGAATAGATACGATAGATATTCTTCTGTTCTGTTGGATATTGGTTTTCCCTTGACATATAAGTCATGCTATACTGTTAAATAACACGTCTTGTCTATTATCTATCTCATTTCTAGTTATAGTTAATACGTGTGCTTGGGAGTCCTTAAAATTGAATAACCAAGCTCTTACCATGACTGCAATTTTAGAGAGACGCGAAAGTACAAGCCTATGGGAGTCGTTTCTGCAACTGGATAACCAGCACTGAAAACCGTCCTTTACATTGGGTGGTTCGGTGTTTTGATGATCCCTACCTTATTGACCGCAACTTCTGTATTTATTATCGCCTTCATTGCTGCTTCTCCTCTCCAGTAGATATTGATGGTATTCGTGAACCTGTTTCTGGTTCCTCTACTTTATGGAATAAGTTATCTCTGGTGCTATTATCCTACTTCTGCAGCTATAGGTTTACATTTTTACCCAATCTGGGAGCCGCATCTGTTGATGAGTGGTTATACAATGGTGGTCCTTATGAGCTAATTTGTTTACAACTTCTTACTTGGTGTAGCTTGTTACATTGGGTCGTGAGTGTGAACTTAGTTGTCCGTTGGTATTCGTCCTTGGATTGCTGTTGCAATTCAGCTCATGTTGCAGCTTGCTACTGCTTTTTTCTTGATCTACCCTATTGGTCAAGGAAGTTTTCTCTGCTGGTTGCTTTTAGGAATAGCTGGTACTTTCCACTTCATGATTGTATTACCAGGCAGACACAAACCCTTATCATCCATTTCACATGTTAGTGTAGCGTGGTGTCTTCCGGGCGGCTCTCCCTATTCAGTGCTATGCATTGTTCCTTGGTACCTCTAGTTTTGATCAGGGAACCACTGAAAACGAATCTGCTAACGCAGGTTACAGATTCGGATCAGAGAAGAGACGTATACTATACGTAGCTGCTCATTGTTATTTTGGCCGATTGATCTTCCACTATGCAGTTTCAACAACTCTCGTTCTTTACATTCTTCTGGCTGCGGCCCTGTAATTGGTATCTGGTTCACTGCTTTAGGTCTTAGCACCTGGCTTGCCACCTAAATGTTTCAATTTCACCAATCCGTAGTTTACATCATGGTCGTTGTCATTAACACTTTGTCGATATCATCAACGTGCTAACCTTGGTATGGAAGTAATGCATGAACGTAATGCTCACAACTTCCCTCTAGACCAGCTGCTGTCGAAGTTTCATCTACAAATGGATAAGATTTTTGTCTTAGTGTTAATACGAATCGTTGAAACAAGTAGCAATACCCCAGTCTTTCTTCGCAGACCTGGTTTATGCTACGTTTGTTTGATACTTTATTTTTTTTTTCACAAAAAAATTATTTTTCAATTTCAATTTTTTTATATTTAATTTATATTTATATAAAATGTTTTATTTAATATTAAAATGTTTTATTTAATATTAAAATGTTTTATTTAATATTAAAATGTTTTATTTAATATTAAAATGAACTTTAAATTAACTTAACGACGAGATTTATTATCGTTTCTTGCATGTCTCGCAAAAGTAAAGTAGGCGCGAATTCTCCCCATTTGTGACCTACCATACGATCTGTTTATATAAATAGGTACATGTTCCCTTTTCATTCTGAATAGCGATTGTTTGCCATCATTGTGGGGTATAATGGGAGATGCCCGAGACCAAGTTTACTGTATTTCTTTCCTCCCTCCCTCATGTTGAGTTTTTCCATTTTTTTTTTTCCGAGTAAATGTTACTACCAAAGGGGTTTTTTTTTTAGCGAACGTGTCTGTCACCAGTGTATTACTACTCCTTTTTTTTACATTTTTTATTTTAAAGAATTGGCATTCTCTTTCCAATTATTCGATCTAAGTCTAAGTATGGAGGTAAGAATAAATACAATAATAATGAATGGAAAAAAGATAAAATCCTTTAGGCTAAAACGGGGGCGGATTGTAGCCAAGTGGATCAAGGCAGTGGATTGTGCTCCAGCCATTGCCGGGTTCATTCCCGTCGTTTCGCCCCATCACATTTTGTTTTCAATTCAAAAAATTCTATTTTCATATTCTTTTACGGCGACGAAGAATAAAACTATCCACTATATTTTTTTTTCTTTTTTCCTACTTCTTCTTCCAAGCGCAGGATAACCCCAAGGGGTTGTGGGTTTTTTTTCCTGACCGATTGGGCTCTCCCTACTCACCGCCCCCATGTGGAGGTCTACAGGTTCATACTCCTCCTCTTACTACAGGACGCTTACCTAGCCACACTTAATCCGCTCTACCCAAACTTTTTTGGTTCACCCCCACTTACCCACTTGTCCGACTGTTGCTAAGCAGTTTTTTGGATATCAAACGTACCTCCCCAGATGGTAATCTTAATGTGGCCGATTTACCCTCTTTTGCCATCAGTTTCGCACAGCACCTGCTGCTCTAGCTAATTGTCCACCCTTGTCCAAGTTGATTTCCTATGTTATGTATGCCGGGCTAAGGCATATCGGTGAATAGATTCTTCTTTTTTATCAATAAAACCCCTTCCCAAACTGTACAAGCTTCTTCCAAAGCATACGGCTTTCTAGATGTATATGATGATACTAGACGATGATCTTATATAAATCGTATGATGAAGTACCACAATGAGTGGTATATAGAATCCACATCTGCTGAATCACTCATGTTATGATCTTCTACATCCTAGGTCTCCCCGTTCCGGTCATCTGGCTTATGTTCTTCATGTAGCTCAGACCGAATGACCTATGAAATGACGTCGATACTTCCACATATTACGGGTCCGTAGTAGACATCTCTCTTTTTCCCCGGGGGATCTTAATTACCACTGCTTAGCTTGTTCTCGCCTCTGACCATCAAATTAAATGTGAATAACCCGTCCTCCTCTCTTTGAAACAAGGCTTTCCGGTTCTGTGCGTGCTTCAAACAATTTTGTCTTCTGTCTTCTCCATATTACCTATCTCTAGGGTCATAATTTTTCTATGAGGAGACTACTGAACTAAATCACTTTCTGCGCGTTCCCTCAACATTTTCTGTTGAGGTCATCCCGTAGAGGTACTCAATTGGATCAGTGATCGATTTCTAGTTTCGTCGTAACCCTAATTGGTTACTTCCAATCGTAAATCAATAGTTCAAACCGCACTCAAAGGTAGGGCATTTCCCTTGATAGAGGAGACTTCTGTACCAGAAACATGTATCTTCCCATTATAGCCCCTCTGGTATGTAACATATATCTCTTCTCACCATCCCCATAGTGTATGAGACAATGTAATGCATTTCGATTAGGGTCGTATTCCTATGGTTTCGATTTCGACCAGATATGTCTTTTTCATTCCGTCGAAAATCGATTTTACGGTATAGACGCTTATGACCTCCCCCTCTATGCGTTTGGGGTGGCGTAATTGATCCTCTGGCATTACGACCCCTTGACTCAACGATGCTGTCCCTAGATCAATTAGTTCGTGGATTGGATTTCACTTGACTGTTTACGGCTCCATTGCGTGTGCTCGGGGTAGCAAGTTTTGTATAATGTATCGCCGTGTTATTACGTATTTTTGCTTTAAGTTCTTTTCTCTATAAGAGGTGGAAATAGAATAACCCGGTTGAAGCGTATGATCCTACGTCTTGTCATTGCATTTGTATGTCCATAATAGGTCCCATTCTTCTACCCTTTCCCGGGAGTCGATGACTATTCATAGCTATTACCTTGACACCAAAGAAGAGTTCGACCCAATGCTTTATTTCTGTCCTAGTTTATCCTGATTCGACTTAGAAGTATATTGATTGTCCCCAATAACCGAATACTTTTTTTCTGTCACTACTGCATATTTGATTCCATCCATAACTCCATTTTCTCCCTCTGAAGTTTCCATTATCGATCAGAATTCTAGTTCTTACTGTTCCTAATGTTGGTATGACTATAACAGAACCAAGTCGTTTTTTATGTATGGATGATGAATTCCATTGATACAGAGCCATCCAATAGAACTTATTGAACGTTCCCATTGGTGTGCATCCACATGAAGTGAACCTACTAATTTGCCAATTATGAGTTTGGGCGCTGTAAACCATTCAGCCATGGATGCTTAACAGAGATCATCGTATATCGTAAATAATATCGTAAATAAGTATATCGTATAATAAGTATATCGTAAATAAGTATATCGTAATAAGTATATCGTATAATAAGTATATCGTATAAATAAGTATATCGTAATAAGTATATCGTATAAATAAGTATATCGTAAATAAGTATATCGTAAATGTATAAATAAGTATATCGTAAATAAGTATATCGTAAATAAGTATATCGTATAAATAAGTATATCGTAAATAAGTATATCGTATAATAAGTATATCGTATAAATAAGTATATCGTAAATGTATAAATAAGTATATCGTATAATAAGTATATCGTAATAAGTATATCGTATAAATAAGTATATCGTAAATGTATAAATAACCAAATTCCAATTGAAATAAAATCTTTAGTTGAAATAAAATCTTAGGAGGGATTTATGGGACGACCTCTTCAAATTCTGGATCGTCGAATTGAGAGAGATATTGAGAGAGATCAAGAATTCTCACTATTTCTTAGATTCGTGGATCAAATACATTTTTTTCCATCAAGGAACGCTTTATGAAACCTTTTTGACCCCCGAATTGAGTACCCTACTTTCACGTGATTCGCAGGTTTTCACAAGCAATCGATATTCAGATCAAAGGTAATCAAATGTGAGTACTGCTTGAGTTAGGCGTTCCTTATATCTCGTATTAACAATCGAAAGATGGTCTAAAGAAAAATCTCTATTTGATGGGCCTTCTTCCTTACCTATGACTTCCATTGGACCCAGAAATGATACATGAAAGAATCCTTTTCGGTCTTCCAATATCAATAGTTGATTGTTTCGTTCCTGTACGTCCAAGGGCAAAAGAATTTCTTAGAGTTGTTTCATGGATCCGCAAGACGAGTACATGGGTTCTCCAATAAAGTCAAAAGTGTATCATGCCGAATCTAACCGAGTTCGCGGTGGTGGAGGAACCGTCGAAAAAAGAGGGATTCTAGTTGTAAGATTCTAATGAAACCGTAGCTGGAATTACGATCTCATTCAAAGAGAAAGATAGCGAATATCTGAGTTTCTTTTTTTATCCTATACGGATGATCCTATCCGCAGACCATGATTGGTAATGTTTTGATCGTATTTCTCCGAGGAAGAAGCGAAACATAATCACCTGAATTTGGACAGCCTATTCGAAATCTTAGGGAAATGCTTTATTTGTTTATCTCAATGTCGCTTTTTTCGTGAAAACAAAGAACCAATTGAAGGGGAGGGTTTTCTTTTTCAAACCCCAAGGAGCTGAGGCAACTATTCATCAATGATAATTGAGCATTTTCCCATCTCTTCTCGAGAAACAGTGGGGTATTTCTTTGGCAAAATGTGTTCACTTTCATATGTGGCAATTCCGCCAAGATCTCTTCGATATTGGGTAAGAACCGCACGAATCGGATTTTTTGAGGAACGTATCGAGAGAGAATTTGATTTGGTTAGACATGTGTGGTTGGTAAACAAGGATCGTTTTTTAGCAAGGTACGGCATGTATTGTCAAATATCATATGATTCCACAAGATCTATTTTCGTTCAAGTAAGGGATTCAGCCAATTGAAAGGATCTTCTGATCAATCCATAGATCATTTCGATTCCATTAGAAATAGGATTCAGAATATCCCACATTGATCGATCAAACAGACATCGCACGAAAGAAAGATCGATTCTTGGGTCCTTCCTTTCTTCAAACACGGCACGAAACGAGATTAGAAATCCGATCGATTCCCAAATGGCCTTTTGGATCTTCCTCATGTCCCGGCTATTCACGGAACGTGAGAAGCAGATGAATAACATCTGCTTCCGGAAGAAATCGAAGAATTTCTTGGGAATCCTACAAGATCAATTCGTTCTTTTTTCTCTGACAGATGGTCAAACTTCATCTGGGTTCGAATCCTATTGAGAGGTCCACTAGAGATCAGAAATTTTTGAAGAAAAAACAAGATGTTTCTTTTTGTCCCTGCCTGCATGGAAATAAAGAAATGGTTGATATATTCAAGATAATTCTGTATTTACAAATACCGTCTCAATTCATCCTATTTCATCAGATCCGGGAATGGATAGTTCCGAGGATGAACCTGATATGGACCTTTCAATCAGATTTCTTCTGAACAAAAATCCATTTTTTGATTTATTTCATCTATTCCATGACCGGAACAAAAGGGGATACCGTTACACCAAGATTTTGAATCAGAAGAGAGATTTCACGAAATGCAGATCTATTCACTCTATCAATAACCGAGCCTGAATCTGTGTATCATAGGGGATTTGCCTTTTCTATTGATTCTACGGGTATGGTCAAAAAAAATTCTTGAATGAGGTATTCAACTCCAGAGATGAATCGAAAAAGAATCTTTATTGGTTCTACCTCCTCTTTTTTATGAAGAGAATGAATCTTTTTATCGAAGGATCAGAAAAAATCGGTCCGGATCTACTGCGGTAATGATCGGGAAGATTCCAAACTAAAAACCGCGGTATTGGCTAGCAACACATAATGGAGGCAGTCAATCAATATAGATTGATCCGAAATCTGATTCAAATCCAATATAGCACCTATGGGTACCAAAAATGTATCTACTCGATTCTTTTAATGAACGATCCGATCGCAACTTCAATATGGAATTCAAAGGGATCAAATAGGAAATGATACTCTGAATCATATAACTATAATGAATATACGAGCAACCCACATTTATCGAATTTGCAAAAGAGTCAGAAGAAATGTTGATCCTCTTTTTTCTCGAACCGAGAGATCCATGAATCGGGATCCTGATGTATATAGATACAACTGGTCAATGAGCAGAATTTCCAGGACATTTGGAACATTTCGTTTCTGAACAGAAGAACCGTTTTCAAGTAGTGTTCGATCGGTTACGTATTAATCATATTCGATTGATTGTCCGAGGCTATCGACAAACAAAATTTGTCTAATTCCACATTCGTTTCTTTCTTTTTGTCCAAGTCACTTCGTTTCTTTTTGTCCAAGTCACTTCCCTTTTTGTCCAAGTCACTTCCCTTTTTGTCCAAGTCACTTCCCCTTTTCTTTGTGAGTATCGGGAATACCCCATTCCCATATGTCCGAGAGCCACATCCGTGAATTGAAAGGGTCCGAATGATCAACTCCGCATCAGTTTTTAGAATCAATAGGTGTTCAAATCGTTCATTTGAATAAATTGAAACCCTTCTTATTGGGGGATTTTTTTATCATGATGACTTTTCCAAAGGACCGGAAGTTCCTTTATCAATGGAGGAACAACTTACCATTTTTGTTCAAAAGATCCAAGTGGATGATTGACTCATTCTATACTAAAAATAATGCAGGAATCCTTTGATAACACGGATTCCTATTTCTCAATGATATTCCCTGATCGAGACAATTGGCTGAATCCCGTGAAACCATTTCATTTCATTAGCAGTTCATTGATATCTTCTTTTTATAAAGCAATCGACTTTCGATTTTTGATCCAAATCACTTCTGGTTCTATTGTAACAAAGATTCCCTTTTTATGTGGAAAAGACCCGTATCAATAATATATCTTACATAGGACATTCCCTCACTACCTTGTTCATTCGCAACAAAATATTTTCTTCGTGCGTCGGTAAAAAAAAACATATTTTTGGAGAGAGAGACTATTTCACCAATCGAGTCACAGGTATCTACATATTCATACCTAAAGATTTTCCACAAAGTGGTGACAAAACGTAAACTTGTAACAAATCTTTCCGTTTTCCCGCCAATTCGATCCGAAGCCATTCGTTCGTAAGGCTATTTACTCGATCGCAGACATTTCTGGCAACCCCTCTAACGAGAAACAAGAGTCAATTTCATGGAAGGAACTATTGTCAGCCTCTTTCAGATATGAATCTATCTGATTCAGAAGGGAAGAACTTGATCGTTATCTCAGTTTCATTCAAACTTGGTTTGATTCACACTCCATTTTCTGAGACATATTCCATCCGGAAAGAGGAAAAAAACGAGTCTTTCCTAAAGATGCGTTTGAGAAACGGCAGATGTATAGAACCTTTCAACGAGATAGTGCTTTTTCAAATCTCTCAAAATGGAATCTGTTCCAAACAAAATGGAATCCTGTTCCAAACATATGTCCATGGTTCCTTACTTCGACAGAGTCAAATATCTACATTTCACCTTTTAGATACTTTTTTCAGAACCCATTGTCCCCCCCCCCGAATACTAAGTAGCATCACAAATTTGTACCATTTTAAAATTTGTATCCATTTTTCATATATTATGCATGGATCAGATATATCATGGCCATTTCCTCAGAATATTCTTCCACAATGGACTCTGATAAGTGAGATTTCGAGGGAGGGTGTTTACAGAATCTTTCTTCTGTCCGAAGAAATGATTCTCGAAATAATGAGTCAACCTCGTTCCATTATATGGACACTCTGAGATCAAACAAATGCTCGTGAGTTGATTCCTCTATTCAATCTTTTTCCTTCTTCTTGTTGCTGGGATATCTCGTTCGTATACATCTTGCTCTTTGTTTCCGTCAAGCCTCTAGTGATTTACAGACAGCGTTAGAAAAGATCAAATCTTTGATGATTCCATCTACATGATGGGTTGGCGAAACTTTTGATGGGTATCCTACATCTGAACTGAATTCTTCCTGGTTAAGATCTCTTTCTAGTTGGTTTTCTGAAACATTGAGATTTCCTCTGGAAGAAATACGGGGTTTTGCTTTTGCTTTTGGTGGCAACATGCTATTGTTCGCTTGTGTGGTCAATCATCTACGTTCTAGGAGAATATTTGAATATCAATCTCATCGTCTCAAAGTATCATATTCAAATCCCATCAATCTCATAAGTTCATACCAAATCCCATCATCGAATCACTTTTTCGAGAAATACGAGACATCTAAGTCGTACAAGTAAAGAGATCTATTCATTGATAAGAAAAAGAAAAAAGGTGAACGGTGATTTGGATTGAATGCGAAATAAGATCCTGGGTCGCGAACAGTGATTCGATTGATGATGAAGAAAGAGAATTCTTGGTTTCAGTTCTCCACCTTAACGACAGAAAAAGGATTGATCAACTTCTATTGAGTCTGACTCATATGATCATTTATCAAAGATGACTCTGGTTTCAATGATTGAACAACCGGGATCATTTACTTACGATACTTTAGTGGGGGGACAGATATAATGAATTATGAGTTCAATGGATCCTGTTTAGCAGAACGAACGATATTCCTTGCTCATTATTCAGACCTTACTATTCACAAACTCGTTGGGGCTAATAGTTTTCATTTCCCATCCTCATTGCAAACCTTTTTCGCTCCGCTTAGCCCTATCCCCTCTAGGAGATTTAGAGTGATAGGTTCGCTAGGACCTGGAGAATCCTATTGGTCAAATACCTCGCAAACCCCTATGTTCCTTTCATTACGGTATTTCCGAACAAGTTCCCGGATGACAAGCTAAAGATTATTTTCTTGATGATATCGATTTTGATGATAGTGACGATATCGATATTGATGATAGTGACGATATCGATATTGATGAAGTGACCGATATTATGATTCCCTTGTACGGAGCTGCTAACTATGTATGACGCCGAAAATAGACCGATTATGATATCACCTTTCAATTCGAATTAGCAAAATCAATGCTCCTTGCATAATATGGATTCTCAAACATTCATGATCTGTATATGAATGATGTCGAATTACTTTCCCTCGTCTATTAAGAACTATCTCTCCAGAGATTGTGAAAGATGTTCCACTAGAATATTCTTGTTATTGCTTCGACTATATTCCCCAAAAATTGGATCCCGCTCGAATAGCTCCCGAATAAATAAATACATGCATTAAGATACGAAGGCTTCTTATTCCATTCCGCAACAACGAAAGCGACTTTTTTCTTCTTTCTATACTTTGGGATTTCATACTTGGAAAAAAAATGTTCCATACTAACGGATTGGGTCCATAACCATGGTTCCAATGTACTAGATCTTGTAGCACTTATCAATGAGGCCCTATCAATTAGTATTACACAGAAGAAATCATTATAGAAATAATACTTAGATTGCTCTTCATAGGACAAACTTGGGATTTGCAGCCATGTAAGATCGGTTCCGGATCATGTATCCTTTTCCTATCAGATAGGAAGGGCTGTTGCACAAAATGTACGTCTACGTATTGCCCCATAGATCCTATATCTATCTATCTGAAGAAGAGATCAGAAGGGGATTCTATTTGTACAAATGGTACTTCGAACTTGGACGAGCATAAGAAATTAACGATACTTCTTTATCTTTTGAGTTGTTCTGCCGGATCGGTCGCTCAAGATCTTTGGTCTTCACCCGGACCTGATGAAAAAAATCGGATCACTTCTTATATTTCGTTGATAATGATTCTGATCTAGTTCATGGCTAGTAGAAAGTAGAATGCGCTCTGGTGGACCCTCACGGACAGAAAAAGATTGCAGTCAGTTTGATAATAATCGAGTGACATTACTTCTTTCTTTCGGGCCACGAACATTATATATTATGCAAAACAGATCTTGTCTAATCGTTGATCCGAGTTTCGATATGAAAAATACGCACGGAGTTTGAAGCAGAGGAAGAGGATCGTCGACCTGCAACAGATAACGGAGTTTCTTCAATCACATAGTTTGGGCTCCTAGAATATGGGCAGCCCTTTGCCCTTGTGGCCACCTATGTTGATTGGTATTGAAAAGCCCCGTTACTCTATCGGCCGGGGCAAGCGGACCTTTATCATGAAGAGGACGTGAGCTTCAAGAGAATGATCGGGAGTTCTTGCAGAGTGAACCATGCAGTACCAGACACGAGATAGATCTTCCACAGAACGCTTTTTTCGAGTAATCCAATTCATTTGGGACCCTGCGATCCTTCTTTTTTTCCTATTCAAAGATCAGCCCTTTGTCTCTGTGTTTTTTTCACGTCGAGATTCTTTGGCAGATTGAAGAGAATGTCAAAGGTGCTATTACTTCCCAACAAAACCTTCTACATCTTGTATAAATTCTTGGTTCATCAAGGAATCCGCCAGAAAGTAACTCGAATTGTTGAGTCATCGCCAGAGTATGGCCTTAGAAGCATAGTCAATTATCTAATGGATCGTCCTTTCTAATAACGCTATCCGAGAGTTTCATTGATTTATCAAATCTGTTCCTATCTAACGAACGCTATTTGGATCAAATAACAAAGACAATGTTGAGAAAGGGGGCTTTTCTCGGATGAAATGAACATTTGATTCATGTAACATGAGAACGATTTTCCCATTCCTTAGCCGTAAAGATATGTGGCCATGAAAAATGGATGAGTGGAACAGGCATTGGCCGGGTGGTAGAGGTCGTGGAAACATTTTTTTATTCCATATTTTGGACCTTAGCTCCATGGAACATAGGCTACTGCTGAAACATGAAGAATGAATCTTAGATCAACCTATGTATGGTGATATGAACTGCCTAAACAAGAATTCTTGAACGGCGAACACCAGAGTCCTATTACTCACTACATCAACCTTTTTCCCCTTAATGAACCATGGAATCCATCGGAAAATAAAAAATACGCATGTCCCGATGAAATGCTTGTTGCTATCTGCTCCAATAACGAATCATTGTTTAACTGATACTAAGAAAATAGATAGACCTTTCTCTTCGGTCTCATGTCGATGGATCTCTCAATTGAAGATCCCCCATATGGATAATATCCATATCCGGTTGACCGAGCCTATTCTAATTGTTTTGTTCCGAACAAAGATATCCACGGAGGCCGGTTCGTCCTATTCAGATTATTACGACCAGAGGGAACTAGGATTCTCCTTTCGGATAGGCCGCTGCAAGGAGAGGAAGGCCGAAATGCCAACCGTCTGTCTCCAACAGACGTCTTCTATCTCTAGTCCCCCGACCCAGATCCAGTTTGGGAAGTCATTGCAAGTCACTGATGGGTAAGTCGCCAATCCCTAAAACGGACTATATAATGTACTTTATCTGCTGGTTATGGGTAAGGTGGCTATTTTTACCAGAGTTTATCAAGCTCTCCGTGTGTGATTCTCTGATCATATACTAGGGGTGGGTGCGGGGCGGACGATTTCCAAACGGACTCCTCATTCATTAGATAGAGACTATCGCCAAGATTTCGTGATCCCCTGCCGACCTTTCCATTCACAACAGCTCGACTCGATCGTGGGGATTGCGGAATACTTCGTATCAACAGATAAGATTACTCGGTATATCATAGTTGATTAGATCGCGAAATCTGTTATTGACTTTGCTATTTCAATGAGCATTCGCAAATATTATGCCTTGAAGAGGACTCGAACCTCCACGCTCTTTAGCACGAGATTTTGAGTCTCGCGTGTCTACCATTCAACCATCAATGCATCTTGAAAGGTGATCGATCCCTGAATATGTATCTATCTAATGTGATATATGTTAATATATGACAAAGGTGGAGTGTTGGAGTATTTCTATCGATCGGTTGCATGTCATATAGCCCTTTCAGACACAAATTGCTCTTTGAATTATCCGGAGGATACCTTATATATATCAAAAAGATGTACAATCAAACCTATTTCTCGATTCAATGAAGCCCAAAAAGAATGAATATGGTACCCCAAACCGATAGATATATGTCAAAGCGGTCCGATTACCCGATTCCTAATCCTAAATAGAATTAACGCTACGATCCATATTAAACTCGTACTATTACATACTCTCGAATGACCCCAAATCTCATAATAAGAATGTACAATAACCCTATTCCGGTCATGGTCCCGGTATGGGAATGACTTATAATCTGAATGATCGAGTTCGATTCCATGATTATAATTTCATAACCCCAGCCCATTCCCATTTTGGGGTTGGGCGGAACAGATCTACTAATTCTTTTCTTCCGTTAGTACGAAGGGATCTTGAACTAAGAAATAGACCGTAGAACTAAAGAGGGTATCGAGCAATTGCAATAATTGGGGTTCATTGATATTCCTGGTATATTAGATGCTATCACACATACATCATACTCCCTTCGATGGAATTTTTATCTTAAAGGAGATCTTCTATAATTTCGCCGTAAGGGGTTATTTCTTGATTTCGTCCAGTCATTAATAACGTGATTATTTTTAGATAATGTAGATAGACACATCGCTCGTAGGATCTATTGAAACCCAGAAAATAGGCCTGCCCGCAGACACACCAAATATATGGAGTTTTCCGAAAAAACCTGCTAGTGGAGAAGACCTCCTCGTAAGATACATAGGGCTGAGAGAGGCCAAAAAGGATCTTTCGTGTATAATCCTTGCATAATCTCGAATGTTATCAGTTCCGGTATCGTAGACCAAATAATACAATGCAAGCAAAAGTTCCTAGATTCATGTAGATTGAACAGCATTATATTTATCATGCTTGCATATTCCATCCTTGAGTCTCCAACAATTATTCCAATAATTACATATCCGATTTGAACCGATGGACGAATATGCAGCATCGTTTCATGCTTGTTTTGAGTATATCAATGAGATTCCCCATATCATGCTAAGAATAGCTAGGATTTCCAGAAGGAGATTCCATTCGTTTGATGAGAATAACAAGGATTCGAAAATTTCGCGTGGCTGAAGCTGAAGCACTACTTTCGAAGTAACAAGAAGAAAGCAACGACTGGAGGGGAGGAGTCGAGTCAAAAGAGGATTCCTCACTTCTTTTCTCTCATTCAAAACCGTGCATGCGACTTTCTCTCGCACGGCTCCTAAGTGATAAAAGAAAGAAACTCATCTTCTTTCCTTTTGATTACCTTCCTCCGTACGTATAAGACCGAATTCCATTCGATTTACTAAAAGGTTACTAAATCCTTAACTTTTCGAGGAATCCTTCATCAGTGGTTGTGAATGGGTGGACTGACTTTTTCAATCCGTTCGACCTTGGTTCCGTAGGAGCCAGTCAGAAAGATTGGAGAAATAGAACCATCTGAATTTTGATTCGTTTCATATCCATGAGATGATCATCTTTAGGTGATCCTTTTGTCAACGAATGCTGTCCTATTTAAACTCGTAGTCCTCTGAGGAAGGAGAACCAACTATGTAGCTCTACATCGATCTTCAAGATTGTATACGTCATTAGTCCGATCCTTTGTAGGAACTACCCGTAATAACGAACTTTCAATGGCTCTGTTTTATCATAAAGAGATTCGTTGTTCCTGACCCTGCTTCACTTATTGGTTATTTGAACAAAAAGAAAATCACAATAACTTTTGGTAAAAGTTTAGTCTTGTCCGAGTGGGGATGCATTTCTCTTCTGCATGTCTATGCGTTTTTGAAAAACCAAACACTCAGAGATAGATATAGAGGTAGACTTTGTCGAACGAACCGCACTCTTCGTATCGTCCAAGAGTCCATTGAATGAAAAGGTCTGGGGAAAGCTTGACCCAATTCTCAGTAGATAGAGATATAGCGCAATTGAAATTCTCTGGGAGATATCATTTGTTTATTGGGATAAGAACCATTCCCTATTCTTGAAGCTCGTCTCCCCCCCAGATGAACATATAGCAGAGAACCATGAACCAGAATAGAAGAGCTTGCCCCACCCATGAGTAAAATTAAAATTTTTCATAGTAGCCTCACTAGACCGGTGACATCTCTCTTGGATTAGTCCATAGATTAATAGGTAGGTGGACATAAACTGAAACTTCTGGAGCTAGCAAAGATAGTTATTAAATCGTTAGGCACCACATAAAACTATTCCTCCTAGGTAGTTATGCTGGTTTAATACTATAAGCATAAACTCTGTTATAAGCCATTTCTGTATCATTCAATGTACTCTAGGCGGATATGAGGAATAATAGAGTTGACATAGTTAAATATAGAAATTGCAAGATTTCGTTGAAATTGTTCGTTTGGGAATTTCGGCCCTCGGCTGAACAGGTTCCTCTAAAAGCTAATTTATAGGTTCTTTCTCTCGACATCGGAAAACAAACAAGTGGGATACCGGGGCTAGGTTTTCCAAATATCAGTAAAAACGACTATTGCCCCTAACGGCCTATCCACCTAAGAATAAAGAAATGAACCTGGAACACCGGAATATCCCATACTAATAAGCACCTCTCTCCGGGAATACTTAAGCTGCTAACTAGGGATTTCGCCCTGCTGCAGATCCGAACTGGTGTTTCAAACAAACACCCCTGCCTTGAAGCCCCATTTTGTCGCTTTGACTTCCTTTCTCCACAGCCGCCTTACATCCTGGTTTTCATCTCCAATTCTCCA